>VWYH01004268.1:89355-180322 GCA_013399365.1 Pampusana beccarii | reverse complement strand
AACGGCCGCGGGGCCGGGACGCGCGCACCCGAGCCGGCGGCTCCGCGGGGCCTGGGGAGCGCCTCCCCCCCCTGCCCCCCCACACTCACCGTCCGGGTGCCGTGAGGAAGCGTTTCCCAACGCTCGGCCCGTGTGGCATGGCGGGGTGCTGAGCGCTGTCAGGCCCCGGGCGTCGCGGCTTTCTCGTTGCAGGTGCCCGCCGCAGAGAGAGCGGTGGAACGAGATGCTGGAGAGAGGGATCTGGGGGCTCTGGTCAACAGCAAGTTGAACATGAACCAACAGTGTGCCCTGGGTGCATCCAGCACAGCATGGCCAGCCGGGCAGGGAGGGGATTGTCCCACTCTGCTCTGCACTGGTGCGGCCTCACCTGGAGCTCTGTGTGCAGTTCTGGGTGCCACAGGATAAAAAAGATATTAAGCTACTGGAAAGTGTCCAGAAGAGGACTGTGAAGTCAGTGAAGGGTTTGGAGAGGAAACTGTATGAGGAGCAGCTAAAGTCATTGGTTCAGCCTGGAGGAGACTGAGGGGAGACCTCATGGCAACTACAGTTTCCTCACAAGGGGAGGAGGAGGGGCAGGCGCTGATCTCTTCTCTCTGGTTACCAATGACAGAGCCCAAGGGAACGGCAGGAAGATGTGCCAGGGGAGGTTTAGGTTGCACATCAGGAAAAGGTTCTTCACCCAGAGGGTGGTGGACACTGGAACAGGCTCCCCAGGGAGGTGTCATGGCCGCAAGCCTGACAGTGTTCAAGAAGCAATTGGACAACACCCTCAAACACATGGTGCAAATTTTGGGGTTGTCCTGTGCAGGGACAGGAGTTGGACTTGATCCTGGTGGGTCCCTTCCAACTCAGGACATTCTATGATTCTATGGCTTTCCCAACAGCAGAAAACCAGAATTGGGCTTAAGCTACTCACACACACAATGCCATGGTACAGGAAGGGCAGCACAGCGCAGGTGGGGTGCTGCAGGGGTAAAGAATAGTGGGAAATGGTGATGATGTGGATATGGAATGGGGGAAAAAAAAATCTAAAAGAAGAAAGGTAGAGACGTAAAGTCAGCAGTGAAGAAATACTGGCAGGTAAATTCCCCTGGAAACCCTCCCTGACTTTCTAACCACAGCCACTAAATGCCAAGAAGGGGTCAGGCAAGGGGAAAGAAACCAGACTGAGGGGTGCAGCTGGGGTGCAGGAGTCAGCTTTTATGGCCTTTGCTCAATGTAAGCATTGTAATAATGATCACTTGGACTCAACTCAGTCTAAGCAATGTGAAAAATTGTGTTTGCTGGCTGCTTGGTGCTTGAGCTGTTTCTTCTGATCTTTTGCAGGTAGAGCGAGCCGGCTCATCTCTGTCTCTTACCTGCAGTCTGGCTGACCCTCTGCTGTGCACTTAATCTGACCCAAGGTAACTGCAAACAGCTGATCCTCTACTCTCATTCTTATCCTGTTTCTGATGGTCATTATATCCCATTTTCTACATTACCTTATACTAAGTAGAATACTTAGGCTTACTAAAGAAGTTAAGATTGAATGATAGATCTGTAGCTGAAGTGATTTATTTGCCTGTTACTGTAATTCTTGGAGAGGATTCCAGGAATCAAAAAATAGAGTACAAGAGAGGACAGGGTAATTTTTATTTTAAAAGATTGTAGTCGTTTACATTGTCATTTTGCACTTAAATACAATTTCTGGAAATGGATGCTGTTTGAGGAAGTGGCCATTTCTAAGCTAACTCTGGAGCACACTGCTGCCTGGCCATATCCACAGCAGTGAGGTAGGGATTTAGTAACACTGCATGGGAAACACAGGTGCCTAAAACATTTGCTCTACAATATACATCGTGTTAACCAAAGCATGGCCTAATTTGGACAGTTGGAAATGCAGAACTTGAGGGTTATGTCTCTTTTACTTATAATTGAATAGATAGACCTGGATACCTGAAGTTCTGGATATTTTCAGGATAACTCTCAGCTATAATAGGAAATACAATAAGTCTGTACTAAGTCTTGTTTCTACTCAGCCTGCCACTGCAGCACCTCTTTCCAGGTGGTGACAGTAAGAACCAGCATCAGGGTTTAGACGTGTTTGCCCCCAAGTTTACACGTCTTGAAGTGGGTCTAATGTGGATGCTTCACATATAATTCTGTTGTAGCTCATTGAGGCAGGTGGGGAACACCCGGGTTTTTGTGGATCCTCTCAACTTAGGCCTCTGTTTGTTCATATACATAAAAGGCTGATATATTTTATATTGATGTTACTGAAACAAGGCCTAGAACCCAGTGACAGTTTAGATGCCAGCTGGGCTGGTCTCAGATTGTGAATAAAAACTTTAAAAGTGGCTGAAGCAGCAGGTAAGCAGGACTGCTATCCTTTCACAGCTATAGTCTTTGAGCATCTTCTTGTTTAATATATAGTGTACATTTCAGCATGGAAACAAAGTATTCCCTGCTGCTTGTTGTACAACTGCTGCTAACAGGTGGCCACAAATTTACAGAAATGTTTTTTGCAAAAGCTCTTGCCAAGTTATGGTTGAAAATCCAACCTGGAATTTTTTTTAGTTTGGTGCATTGACTTTGATTTATCACTGAACAATGCTCACACACTATTATTACAATTGCAGACTTACTTCTGGATTACATCTTTTTTATTCCATTATTAAAAACCTCCAAGTTTAACATGTGTAAATCACAGGACTCTATAAAAAGATGCCAATATATTCAGCTAGTTGTGTAACTCCGAAAAGAAACAGCTAAGTTGTCTGTTAATGCAGCAATATTTTCTGTAGCACTGTGCTGACATCTTTAAATGCCTTCTTGCACAGAGGAAGTAATGTAATTCCAGATGATCCAGATAAGCATGTTATATTTTGAAGACAAAAGGCACACCTCCGCAACTGTCCCATGTTCTGTCACTTGTAAGAAATGATGGAAACTAAACCAAAAGCTGTCTTTCTGCCAAGCTGTCTGTGTTAAGCAGAGACTTGTTTCTTGCACCTCCATTGTTTTATGCAAGTCACGTACATGTAGCAAGCTAGACACGAAGCAGGCACCATAAGGGATCAGGAAAGAGGGAAAAAGAAAATATGTCCTTTTCATTATACACATGAAAACACCAAAAATTAGGAACAGTTACTTACAGAACTTTACTGTGTCCTAGATTTATGCAGTTTCTTCAAATTAAGCACTGAGATACCTAATTTTAATCATATTACTAATTTCAAGAAAATACCATATATGACGGTTCATTTATAAAAGGTCAATAAATGCTTTAACAGATTTTGTAACAAATAGTCATTTGTCTCATGTTTTGATAAAGACTGCAACAGGTTAATAGGCTGTTTATTGCCATGGCTTATTACTAGCTATGATGTCTTCTACTGATGTGCTTGTAATATTTCCAGTGTAGCCCACTCCGTTTTAAACATGCTAATAAAATACACTAATAATGTGCAATCTTTATAAGCCCCCTTAAAATGCAACAAGGATATAATCTTTATTGAAATAAGACCCAAACAGGTGCCCTCTCTTGTGTTTAATGGAGTGGATTTAATACTGAAAAAATGTGCTTCCAGCCAAAGAACAGGTCCTTGTGTGTGCCGATTGTGCAAACGACATTTGCCAGTTGTAATGAACTCAGACTATGAAATTCTAATAGCCACTGAAGGTTATCTATGGTGAATGACTAATACCTTCTAAATTAAGGTCTATAATTACACTCTAGTGATCATTGCATTAAATTACTGATTTCTTACATGTAAGACACTTACCAAATGTGTATCTTATTGTACCTCTGGGCTCACCTATGATGTACAATAGGAAGGTGAAATACATGATCATTTCCCACAGGCTGCTTCTAAAGCAGACTTCCACCCACACAAGATCAACGCTGTAATAAGGTCATTATTTCTAGAGACATGCATTTTCATATCTTGTATAGGTAATGACATTAGAGTCCTTTACGTTATAAGTCTCAGTTAGAATTATCATATTAAATACCAAGAATTACTTTATTTTTTCCCACGTATTTCACAATGAACACAGGAAAATCTGTGATCTTCTTAATAAACCTCCAGCTTTAAAAAAAAAAAAAAAAAGCGTGTGTGGGTTGTGTTGAGTGTTTGGGGAATTATTAAAGTGTTTTAGAAAGCTTTTATCAAAGCAGTGCACTCATTAGTTTGTCCACAGAATGGATAGAATAAGATAAATTTCAACATGTACAAAAATAATTATTCTCCCTTTATACATATAGAAGGATCAAAAATGAGCCTCTACAGTTGCATTTTTTTTCTGGTTAAGTTAGCATCAATTTTGGTCTGAATGTGCTTCTGTGAGCTTCATTCTTAGTGAGACTGAACACTTTAAGAGAGGCAGGTTTTTGCATTTGTATGCCTTTATAGCCTTGGCTACTACTGAGTTCAATTACAAATACGACTTAATTTGCACAAATAAGAGAAGAGTAAGATCAGTAAAGTCTGAGCAAAGTTCGATCAATTGGTGAAAGTGCTTTGTCAGTCTTGACATATGAATAATTCAACATATTAGATTTTAGCTTGAAAATTATGATATTTTCATTTTAATATTAAGGTCTGAGTAGGTTGGAGGAGAAAAATGTACTCCCACATTTAAAAGTAGCCTATGAAATACAGCCCCAGAATGTCCGACCTCCACAGCTGTACAGGGCAAGTGCCCACTTCGGGCTGTGCTGTCAGGCCAGCCAGATGCAGCAGCAACTTCTCCCCGTGGCCGCTTAGACTAGAAAGAAACCTTTGTTCAGGCAGCGTCCACTGGCCAGGCAGCTGTTCCTCGTATTCTGCAAAGAAAAGCTGCCTGGAGCTGAAACCTGGTTTTATATTAACCTAAATACCTTTCAAATTTTCAGACTGTAGTAAATTGGCCTGTGACAGCTTTTATGTTATTGAATTGCCTGGCATTTGTATGTGAGTGTGCATATGCACACACTCGTGCAAGCTCAGGTCTCTGCCTGCCGACCCCCCCCCCTGCCAGGAATCACACAGTGCAGTATCAGGTAAGAGAGGACAAAGACCCCCAAGAAATAATTCTTGCAGTGTTAACAGAAAGCAAAGAGGAAGGTAAAACAAAATCCACTGGTAACACCAAAAGAAATGTCCCGTGAAATTGAAAATTGTACATGCTGACAACATGCCAAGTTTCTGCGTGCAATTGGGATTTGAAAGTCAGCACCTCCATGACAGCCTCGTGACTCCTGTTGCACTTGAGACATCTGTCAGTTAACAAGAGCGTATTCAGCTGGGATGGCTGGATTGCTCCATTCTGACCACTTCTCCACTGCGAAAATGACAGATGAATTGCAAGATGTCATGTTGTGCCACTAAAAAAGACAAAGGCTGAGCAGAGCGTAAAAGCAGCACATCACTTCTTGCACTCCCAGGAACATCTTTTTAAGCATGTTTGAAGTGGTTTATTAGCAAAGCACATAATATCCTAGAGAAAAAGTCCTTCATGGAAAGATGCCTACAAGAATGATAATCTGAAGTCTTGATACTAGATCACATTTGTAGCAAGAATCAGGAGGAAGAAATCAACCTGGATTCCAGAGGAAGGACCGCTGGGCAGCTGTGCGAGTTCCCAGGCTGGCTGGCAGCCCCTCTGCTGCTGCCTCTGGCACCTACACGCAGGGCAGGAGAGGCCCCAGAGCTGTGCAGGAAGGGGGACCTGCCGCCACGGGGCTGTGCTGGAGCCCCTGCTTCCCAGCAGCACCCTGCCACCGCAGCCCGCTCCGCAGAGGTGACCTGCCACACAGCCTCCTGCCCCACAGCAGCTCATCGCATCGACTGGGGACTCGCCTGCCAGGATAGAAAAATAGAGCAGTTGTGCTGCACTTCACTTAGTGCCCGGTTTAGCCAAGCTTCAACCAGTGCTGCTTGCACTCCTGCTTTTACACTGACAGCAGGCTGGAGAAGGTGCTTGGAGTGGGATGTGACATCGCTTCTGGCTTCATCCACACCTGAGAGTCCCACCTTTCTGACATGAAATGTTTTTCACTGTTGTATGGTCTCTTCCTGTATTTTTCCTACCTGGTTTGACCTGACAGCAGCTTCTGCTCATTTTGTGCTATCAGCACAAGCCCTAAGACACTGCTCTTATCTACCCCTGTTCCTGCCATGGAAAGTGCTGCCTACAGAAAAAAGAGAGGTGTTGCAGAGGCTAAGTTTCTGTGACTCACTGCCCGTGAAGCAACCATCACCTCACAAATCGTGTTTGCCTGAAAATAGCATGCTTGCCCTTTTCAGTAACCTCACAGATTGCTGATCTTTGTCATTTACTTTGTACATTTGAGAGAAGTTTGTGTCTAGTCACCTTTGCTACTGGTTTTCCCAGCGCCAGTATTTGCATTGACAGAGCTATGTGGGTCAAGACCTGGTGCAGGTAGGCTACAACAGCATAAACACACATATTTTTTGCACTTGTGTATATGGTGCAAATAAACAAACAGCCTTCAGCAGCGAACACCTGGTGTTTTTAAGAGAGCGGAATCAATGCCAAGGAGTAAAACAGTTGCTCAAGTAGAACATTTCCCAGTTGTCACAGATTTGTGCTTTTGAATTTTTTTTTTGCATTTCCTACCTTCTTAGAATTATATAGAAACAGTTGTGTTTGGCATCTGCACATGTGAGTCCATCTACATTTGGAATTTAAAATCTATTGCAATCTACTTGGCATGAGTTTCCCTGTAAGCTTTCAGCATATACTTACTGCTCTCCACAGTTGTTCTTCCTTTCTTTCTCTGTGGCCACGCTAATTAAAGCCTTAGCTCATTTTCCTTTTAAGGTCCAAACTCTTTTCACTCTGTAAAAGAGGAAAATATTAATCAAATGTCAAAGGTCTTCAAGCTGTTGTATTTGTATTGCAGCCTGAGATTATTACGCCAGACTCTCTCTGACCAGCAGCCTGGGGTGGATGCCTTTCTCACTCAGTAAACAATTTTTTTCCACACAGCTTAAATGTGTAATTGCATGGCAGAGGCTGTTTCTTTCTGCAAAAGCGCATCTTGCATTAAGCTTTGTGATTTCAATGCAATCATGGGCTGATATTTTCCTGGTTTACATGCTGGTTTTTCCTTCCAGAGTCCTAATTGTGAACATGAGATTTGGCTGTGCTGTTGTGAACTTCCAATTCTTCAAGTGCATGACTGATCTGAACAGAAAAATGAATGCACAGGGACAACACGACAATGAGGCTACTCTTAAGCTTGATTTTTTTTGTTTAAGGTTTTTTAGATTGCTTAATTTTCAGTGGTCCTCACTTCGGCGTCAGTGTGAGTTGAAAATAACTGATTACCTGATTATTTGGGAAAAAAGTCCCCTTTCTACTTAACTGTGTTCAGTTTTGGACCAGGAAAGTGAAGTGCATGGGGTTCAGTGTTCTTCTGGGCTAATTAAATTATCATTTAATTTCTTGAGGAAGGATGCCCACTGCCCTTCCTTCAGAAGAAACCCAAAATTAAATTTATCTTGGATTTTTTTAAAATAACTTACTTATAGTTTTAAAATTACGTAGTTAAATAAAAGGCATTTAGAAAATGAGACAGAGCGACAGGTTGTTCTTGCTGACATTACAAACAAACTGAGGCAATGCCCCTTGTGCTGGAAACCAACAGGCAGACCTGCGAGGATGAAATCACATTTTAACACTGAATTTGGAAAGCAGCAAATCTTCTCAAGAAAATCCGTCTGCATTAACGGATGGAAGTAATTTCCTCCCTTGTTAGATATTCTAGAGCAGGCAGATACTTGATTTACATCTGCTGTCTCCTAGTGACATAAAATATATGGTTTGGTGACACAGTCTCAATGAAGAAACTGAAGTTCAGGGAACAATTAATCACCTTCTCGCTCATAATTTCGTACAAAGATATTTAGGGTACTTAGTCATCCAAAGGTGAAGACAGCACCATGCTCGGTTTAAAAAGAGTCTAAGAGGGGAACTGTCTTGTTCTCACTTGCTTGTCCATGCCGAGAGCAGCCAGAGGCTATTGACGACCTGTTGCACAGCCCTGTGTTGTGAAGGCTTAAATGAACAGAGTACCATAATGCACCTGCTCAGCCTCAATTCACCACAAATAGTGGAATGCGTGTAAAATCAGAGAGCTGGGTGGAGTTTCCAGGGTCCGGTTTTCCTCTAAAGGAGTGTAATGCTAAAACCCACCTTTCCTTGGACGGGACCACATGGCCTTTCTTCTGCTTCTGGGAATCAGGAGAGGGGGGATCCCGACTGCATGGTCAGAAAGAGCTCGTTGCTGAAAGGGGCTCAGTGGTCCCAGTTCCCATCCATTTCACTGGAAGCTGTGCATATATCCATATGCATATATCTGTAACAGCTCCGAGACGCAAAATTTCAGGGAACAGGAGACCACCAGACCAGAGAAAACTGACTGGAAAGGCATCATTACCTTTAAGGATGCTTCACCTTGGCAATTCTTTCCCCACTTTTTCCCTAAAACAGAGAGAAGATTATCATCTAAGTCTTGTCATAGCTATGTCTATCTCTAGTAAGATGTATTTGTGACAGACTGGCCCAGCACCATAAGCGTAATTAAAATGCTGGACTCTTTACAGCTGCCATGATGTCCTTTTTAATGCCAGGCTTCAGCACTTCCGCAGCTGTATCCAAGCTGCACACTGCTGCCATGTGAATGGATACAGAAGTGAGCCTGGTAAGTCACTGTGGCAGTTCTCCTCCCATGTGAGTGCCCAAAATCCAACGGAAAACCAAGCATTTGGTGTATAAGCAGCCAGCTGACTTTGCCAGTTGGACTAACCCTCAGTTTTGCTGCAGCACTTCAATAAAAGCCAATTATACCCAACTCCATTGACATCTATATCAGTGATAGCCTACAGACATTTATAGTCCATCAATGAATAGGCTAAGCTAAGCTAAATTGTTCTGCTAAACTTTTTAGTACATAATTAACCCTGAATTATCAACAACAGGCAGCTATGGTAATGGCTATGAAAGAAATAACAACTGGTTGCACAGTTATTAACACGAGAGCAGTGAACAAGGCAGACGAACAGCGTGTGTCATGGAATTAATAGAAAGGACAACGGTGGCAAGTGCGACCTCCTGCAGGGTGGTACAGTTCCAGGGGCTGAGATCACTGCTGAAAGACACTTGCTTTGGCAAGAGCAGCAGGTACTCAGCAGTATATGGATGGAACTCAAAAGCGGATGGTAATAAGGAGCGTTAAAAATAAATCTAGCTTAATTAGGTTAAAAAAAAAAAAGAAAGAAGATGTGAACCTGACAGCTCAGCAACTGGCAAGTGTTTAGTTCAAGCAGTTGTCCTGGGGACAAGAAATTATACTGGAGCACCAGGAAGCAGACAGATGAAGTGACCTGCTGTGCACTCTGTGCTCCCTCACTGGACCGTATCAGTGCCCATTTTCTGGAGCTGTGAGCTCACCAGTTTTAGAAAGAAGGGTCTCTTTAAAAAAATCTTCCCTTGAAACACCCTAAAATATTAGCTAATTCTTAAAAATCTTAGTTACTGTGTTTGTATAGGAGCATCCACGTATATCTGTGAATTCTGGGCCAATTAAAGACTGTGAGCTGACAGGCTTGGGACCAAGGCAGGCAGATACACCATGCATGGAGCAGTGTGGGCTCCCCTCGGTGTCCCTCTCTCACCATTTCCACAGACCATTTGTCAGCAGTGAGGAGCTCCATGTCCCTCCTTGTCCTCTCCACTGAGAATGTAAATGAGGAAGGCAAATAAGAGCAACCTCTTGACGTGTCCTGCTGTGTACTGCACAGCAATTAAGCAACTTGTTTCACTTCCCAGCATGACTGAGATGACAGGATGAAACTGGAACAACAGTATTAGTTACATTAAAAAAAAAAAAAGAAGGGCAAAAGGGAAACACAAACCAAAAGCCACAGTAAAATGGAAGAAGCGGATCCAAACCAAAACTACGGCCCTTACTGCAAGCAGAACCAGTCTGATCACTGAAATGCAGAGGTGATGGAAAGGAGCCACTGGAACCCCAAATCAGGAAACTTCTCTTCCCTCCCTGCTTCTTGACTTTGTTTTGAACCAGTTGCATTAAGAAAACAGCTCCCTCTGTTCTTACTGGAGAACATGGGGAACTTACCCATGTACTCCCTGGACTTTATTAAAATCTACGTGGCTCTTCTTCCTTCTCCAAGTTTCTGTTTAATATATTTTATCAGGTGAATGCAGTTTTCCTGAGTTACAAAATGTTCCTATATAGCAGCTCCCCTGCCCTGCAGGACAGTCCCTTTGCCTGGCTGAGGAAAGCTGCCTCAAGAACCCCAGTCAGCCTTAGCCGTTCAGTTTCTGTGTATGGTCTATGTGAATTATTAAAAGTCTGCTCTAACACCTGAACAGCAAATAATTTAATTTCAAGCTAGTGCCCTTTCTGTTATTGTTACATACCATATCTTAATGTCCTGGCAAAATGGCCTGGAAGGATGGGCTGTATGCTACTATATAATGATAGTGACAAGAGACATCCGTCACAGAATCATAGAATCATTTCAGTTGGAAGAGACTCTCAGGATCATCCAGTCCAACCATAACCTAACCTAACTCTAGCACTTAACCATGTCCCTAAGAACCTCATCTAAACGTCTTTTAAACACCTTCAGGGATGGTGACTCCCCCACTGCCCTGGGCAGCCTGTTCCAATGATGCATGAAAGAAGTTATATACATTATTCTGGGGGGATTTGTCTGTCTGTTCTGGGTGCACACACTGGCCTGGGGGAGTGATAGGCAAAGCAGGGCCTGTTTCCCCTCCGCTGTAGTGCAATTCTTTTGGAAACTGTGTTGAAGGAACTGGACATCCTTTTGACAACAGAAGAGGCTCCCAGGTTTTGGGCAGATGTTTACTTGCTTTCTAGTTCTTCCTGTCCCCAAGTCCTCCCTAAGAAGCCATGGGAGCCCAAGAGCAAGAGCTTGAGATGTGCTTGTCTCACCTGTGCTCCTCCTCCTCCTCTGACAGCGGATGCGGTGAGCTATGCTACTGTCTGCAGCACAGCGCAGAGAGCACAAACAGCTTTTGGGGCATGGGAAGCTAGTTTTGCATAAACATGAAAATGGGCTCTGTGCTCCAGCCTGAGCTGCTGTTTTTCCTTGAATTCAATAGATGTCTTCAGATAATTGGCAAGGGAAGATTCACTTCACCTAATGTGCAGTGGAGTATTAGAAAGCCTGCATTCATTTAACTGCTTGATATAGACATTAAGACCAGAAGATCCCAAATTTGCATTTGTCACAGAACAAAATTCTGAAATCAATGTCACTTTAATGCAACAGGGTTTAATTCACAGGATTTTACTGGAATTCAGCCCACACTACAGGAAAGCTTCTGTTGGTGGAACAGAGAGTATTCCTGGCTGTGATTTTTACAACTGCTGACCAGTTTGCCCAGTACCATCAGTTTGGAATTAGTCTATACGGGGAAAACCGTGCATCGGCCAAGTTTAGTTCTCGTAAGTGGGGAATCACATACAAACAGAACAAAAAGGGGCCCCAAGAGCTTGCATAGTGCATCTTGCCCCAGTGTTTTCCTGGCCCCTATTTATTTTAAATGGTCTTAAAAAATCTCCAATAACACAGTTTTTTGATAGCTTTCTCAGATCATCTTTCCCTGCTTGTAACCGTCTCTATGGCTAGAAGATTTTTCCTAATAATCTAACCTAATTGTCTCAGGCTGCAATTAAGCCTATTATTTTTGCCCTACTCATATAGATAATTCCCTTCTTCTTTGCAAAATACGGTTCTTAGAAAAAAACAAATTTCTGTGTCCCGTCTGGTCTTCTGTTGTTCACACTGAACATTCCTTGGCCTCTAACGTGACCTGTGAGGACAGGCTCTTCCAAACTTCTAGTCATTCTTGATTCTCTCTGCTTGGTTTCCCTCCAGCTATTTCACATTTCCCTTGCAGAGGAAAAAAAGCGCTCAACGCTGGACACACTGCTCTAGCTGAGGCCTTACCTAGTGCTGAGTGGATCTGAAGGATTGCTTCATGCATTTTAGAAGTTACAGTTCTGTGTAAACATCCCCGTATTGACATTTAACATTTTCACAACAGCCAGGTCCTGTTGACTCATGTTCAGGTTGTGATTCACTCCCTGCAGAGCTGCTGCGAGACCTTGGATCCCACCCTTCCCCCAGCAATCTGCAGGTCAAGCCCTTGTTCATAAGTCAGTGTTGAAGGCTGACACATTGCTCATTTCTCCTCCTCCCTTTTCATTTTTAGAAATATTGGCAGGCTGAAGCCAGTTCTTGTTTTTCTTGCCTGGAGTTCTCAGTACGTACCCTTTCCTCCCTCTGCCGAAGGCACACACATTGTCCGTCTTCACTAACAAGCTGCTTCTCCCCTCCACAGCAAGGGTTTTCCTGGGTTTGTTTTTATTCACATCCAGTTAGCTCAAGCGAAAACAACTTATGATCTGCATAAGATGTGCTCATCCTCCCATCTGGTTTCATTTGCACAGCAAACACACTGTCACGATCTTCCCAGCGCTCCAGTCTCTCGGGGCCCCGAGAGCATCCACCCTCCCAAAGGTTCGGCTGCTGGGGCTCAGCGCTTGAGGTGACCTGAGGTCTCAGGCCAGGGAGCTGCGGGGGTCTCCAGGCTGGTGAGGTGGCTGGGGAGCTGGGCAGGCTGGGGGGGCCTGGGGGCAGCCCTCAGCCCAGGGCATCGCCTGTGGGTCAGGGCACGGGTGCAGATCCGGGGGAAGGCAGAGCTCTCAAGCCCCACGTGGAAAAAAAACAGCAGCAGAAAGTCCTTTCCCCTCAAATATTAAAGCATGCCAAAACCTCAAATGCAACCACACAAATAATCCCCCCAAAACACCCTTTCAAGAAGTCTTATACACGGTAAGCAAAAAATGGTATAAACCTTTCTTTTACCTTTGCAAGTTAAATTTAGTACGGTGCTATCAAAGGGCTGTCAAGCAATATTAAAACATCAATGTTTTCTAGGGTATTTGCAGCTCTGCACTTTTTAAAATAAAATGGTCTAATAAGCCATACATTTACATTTCTTAAGTTACCATGTCTGGCTCCCTTAACAAAATGACTGCAATACAATACATATAGCAGTGTAAATCTGTAAAGTTGTAGAGCTCCAAATATTAATCAAAAGCTTTCATAACAGAAATTAATAAATGGAAGTCCAGAAATTTAATAAGGAATGAAGTTTCACAAGCTGTTAAAAGACCAGCAAAGACAGATTTAATATTATTTTATAGGGCATCTAAAGTAAGTTCAATACTTTCAATGACATTATGAAACAAAAATCACTTAACTGACTGTAGGGTTGAGACATGCTTCAGTTCAAGGTCGGTGTTACAGCACTCTCGTCTTGTTTGCTGAGGTGACCATCTTGAACCTCAGCTGGTAGTGCAAAGGCCGCTGGAAAGCACAGGACCTAAAAAGAAAAGGGTAGCAAAGGAAGTACTAACACCCAATGGAGATGACTCTGGGATAAACCTGAAGATACGATTGCAACTGAGACAATTTCAGAGGAAAAAAATTGCAAAGCCTATATAAGCAAGCATGGACAATAATGTGGAATATGTCTTTCAATACTGACCACTATGTTCTCATCAATGATACTGTGGAATAACTGAGATTATTGTAATAATTGCCTCTCCATTATACAGATTTTCTCTCCATTTGCTTCTTGCTGTCATATACAGTTGCTGACAGGGTGCTGATAAACACTTTCTTGAACGGTTGCAGCATATCTATCATTTTACTAGTCTGACTCATGAGTGGGGCCACTAAGATGCTACCATGATACAAATAAGTAATTAAACAATCATGAAAAAATAACAGCAACTTGTAGCGATCCTTTCTTTAGTGCAATAGAGATATTATTGGTTTACTTTGTACACAAAATCAGAACTCAGTCGCATTTTTCCTTCGGTTTGGATTAGGCCACATGATGGCAATCTCTGTCGTTAACATACAGTGAGTTCTTCCTTCAAACACTGACAGTTTAACATATGTTTCGTTTGTGCAACACCAAAAAATAAGACAAGAAAACCTGCTTGGCTTTCTTCAAGTATATGAAACAGCCAAGAGTTTTCCTGACAAATAACAAATAGCCTGTAACACCACAAAGGTGAATCTTTCATAGAGACTTCAGCACAATGCTCTGGCATAGAGGAGAGAAAAGCCAACAGCAGGATCCGTAGAAGCTGTGCCACTGCCGCACCCATTTTACGTGCTGTGCTTCACCAAAACTGTCCCTTCGGAGCTGGATAATGACTAGAAAGCTGAAAATGCTCCAGATCGGGTGTCCTGCTGCCATCTCAGCCTTCAGGCGGGAGCAGTTGAAACAAGTGAGAAAGGGAAAAAAAGGCCAACTACACACAGTCGGAAAAATCAAAGGAACTGAAACGGAACTTTATTATCTTTTCAAAAAGTATTCTACAATAATGGCTCAGAATACTACCACAAGGTACAGAGACAAGGCAGTGCTCTGGGCTATGACTGTAGATTACTCTAGTATATATATATTTGTAAGAGCTTAAGAAAGATTGAAGCTGCGCAGTTCAACATTTCTTAAGCACATATTTAATAATTTTAACATTTTCTAGATCTCTCATAGCAGGATTTATCAAATGCAATGTAGTCACAGAAGTCTTGCATAAATACAAATATCAATACTTTACCTTGAATATTATATATGCTATAAATTCTTCCTGACCTTTAAAAAAATCTCCAGATCATTATGTGACCTGAGAGTCTTTCCTTTTCTTTCTCTTTAAGAGTTTTTAAATATATATATTTATATATATTTGCTATCATACATCAAAGTATATATGAATCCCATCATTTCTGTTATATTTTCTGCAGACATGGTCTGAAACAAAATCACCAACAACTAAATCAAAAGCTTCCTGGTTAACATAGGAAAGCCAAAGAGGATCTTTCCTCTTTTTTTTTTCTGTTTCAGTAGTAGTTTTTTTTTTAAACTTGTAAGGATTCTTCATAAACTAGAGGTCCATAGATAATTTAAAGCAGTCTTTATAAGCAAATATACACACTTTGACATGCTTTTGTGAGGCAGTTAGTATCAAAATCCAATAGTATTTCTTACAGAACCACAGGACATTCTGCGATGCAGATATACATTTCTAAAAAGCCACAGTTCTTTTTCTACATCTGCTCTCATCAAATCCCCAGGATTCATTCATAAAACTGCTGCTGTTTCAAATGCTGAGGCTGTTATCCCCGCTGTGGATTAAGATGTACACCCAATCTGGTGACATCAGCATGTGAAAGATTGATAAGTAGGAAAACACCCTCCCCAAATCCACAGATAGTCTTTTCTATCTCTAAATCCGCATGTTTCATGTCACTCAACAGTGCAATGCAACGAAGATGTGTCTCTGTGCAGGCTAAGGGTCTTCTTCCATCAAAGGAATCTCTAGGGGAAAAAAAGAAACAGCATTGATTGCTGACTGTAACTTCCCTTTACCCTTTTGCAGAGCATATTAGCAATTCTGCAAAAACAGAAATTGATGGTGCAGAAATCTGAACAAGACATATGGTGTCTCCAATTCTAGACTCACGCTCTAACACCTATATGAAAACTAACCTATTAATATCAAAATACACAGATCTTCTAAAACAAGTTAGGCCCACAAAAACCTGAATGCAAACATCCTTTCTACTACATTAATCCCTGGAGCAGCATTCACAGTAGGCAGAGACTTTTAGTGGCATTATCATAATTTCTCCCTTTTCCTCCTCCTAGCTGTCCTCATCCCCTTGTGATGCTGTTACAAGTGAGCCCCAACCCTCTGGAGCAGGAAGGCTTCCTCCACCCAGAGCTTCAGCCACACTGAGTTGAGGACACTGAGCTTCAGCTCTGCCACCGATAAATCCCATGGAGATTGCTTTGCCTAGCGACTCCCAGTGCCTGTGGAGAGCAGGATCTGAGCCGCTCCTTTCCAGTGTCTTCAAGGAACGCTATCCAGTTTTCTTAATGCGCTGAGCAGCACACTATACAGCTCCATTAGAACTCAGCGAAATGGTATCAATGCATTCTCATGTTTGATGTAAATGCAGACAAGAATATATCGGGTAAGAGTTTAGATGATCTTTTCCAGTCTGCACACTGAAAAAAAATACACTCCTTCCATCCCTGGCATTCAAGTGCTTAGAAGGGCTGTTAGGACTTGTCTTGTAGAAGTCTTGGCTTCATTAATTCCAGTGCTTAAAAGGGGCCTATAAGAAAGATGAGGACAGACTTTTTAGGAGGGCCTGTTGCGATAGGACAAGGAGTAACGGTTTTAAATTAAAGGAGGGGAGATTCAGGCTAGACATGAGGAAGAGTTTTTTTACAATGAAGGTGGTGAAACACTGGCCCAGGTTGCACAGAGAGGTTTTAGATGCCCCATCCCTGGAGACATCCCAGGCCAGGTTGCACTGAGCAACCTGAGCTAGTTGAAGATGTCCCTGCTCATTGCAAGGGGTTGGACTAAATGAGCTTTGAAGGTGCCTTCCAACTCAAACTATTCAATGATTGATTCTATGGCACTCTCCCTTCTCATATGTGGTCTGGTGGGTACATTCCCCTTACTCTGTGACTCCCATGTCCATGGCTTGATGCATACATGTCTCAGACTGAACAGTTTGCTGTATACACAGACACAATGAGTTTGTTAATTAAAGCTGCTAATTTTGGCTAAGTATGAAAACATAATTTGCTTTCCATTTTAAGAAGAAAATCCTGTTCTTTGCTGTGAACACCATGGCATGTGAGGGAGTTGTGAGAGTTGGAGCTGAGCAACAGATGAACAAACGAACACAGGCAAGCTTTGCTACTGACATTCCTGTTGATGACACTGCTGTTACGGGGTCTGGAGAGAAACCTGGCCTCTCCCACCCTCTGGCAGTCAAATCCCTTGCACCACAGCTAGCAAGGACATACCTCAGCCATGAAGCTCTATGACCATGGAGTAGTATGGTTTAAAAAAAGATGGAGAAAGCAGGAGCAGGTCAGCTGGGTTTATTCCTGCTCTGACAGTGCAAAGAAATGATGGCTCCTGTTTACAGACTCATTTTGCACCTGTGCAAGACTCACCATCTGCAATATCGATCCGCGGACTTGTGGACGCAGCCTCCCCGGCAGCACTATGGGATACATCAGTTCGATCTGAACCGGGAAGCACTGCTGCTTGGCCTGCTGGGGAGGGGTACAAACTTTGGAGCAGTTCAGAGGAGCACGACCTATTCTCACAGGTCTCAAATTCACTAGGGATCGTGTCTGTAACCTGGGGACCAGGGTAAGCAGGAGGATTCTGATCTTCTGTCTGCAAAATATGCCGCTGGTCTGTGGTAGCTGAGTATCCAGGTGCCAGAGCATTCAAGCCGCTGCTTACAGCTTCATCGTAGGAAGGCAGCATGACAGGAACACCATCCACCACCACAAAGTCGGGGTCACCCATGGAGCCCTCCTGGTTGCCTCTACGTCAAACACAGACAAGTTATCACAGAGAGCAGGAGCATGTCAGAAGCACCTCAGAGCCACCACTGAACTTAAGTAAACACAGCACTTTCTTAATCATCCAAAATAAAGCTACAGAGTCATTAGCATTCACAGAAATGTTTGCTTCACGGGTTTGCAAAAGTCTGTTCAGGTTGACAGGCGGAATCTGTTACAATTGGAAAAATGAAACCAGTAACGTGAAGAATGGTTTTGGGAGGGGAAGGAAAGCAGGTGCTTGGAAGAGATAAGGAGCATCATTTGCTGTGCTATGCACAGCGGGTATCATGGATATAAAATCACAGATGGACTCCACCAGTCAAAAGTGTCTGCACGCCTGGAAAGATGTGTGCTAGAGAAAAAGTGTCAACAGCCCACGTAAACAGGCACTGAGATGACTACTACTGGATGACAGGGCTTTGGTGGCCAGATCTGTGGCCTCCTTCATATCTTACTTTCAAAAGATGAAGGCTTCCTGAACTAGTACTAAGCTGGTTTCTTTTAAAACAAATCTTTTCTATTATATTGGAAAGGTCTGTAAAACCGTAAAGTATCTGTTTCATAGCCAATTAAACCACAGTAGTGTCCTAGCAGGAAGCAATTGGTCCCAGGTACCT
Source organism: Pampusana beccarii (assembly GCA_013399365.1). Taxonomy (NCBI): domain Eukaryota; kingdom Metazoa; phylum Chordata; class Aves; order Columbiformes; family Columbidae; genus Pampusana; species Pampusana beccarii. The sequence goes on along the minus strand of VWYH01004268.1, from coordinate 162,194 downwards.
GTAGGACATGAAAACCTCTGAAAAGGAGAGGACAGAACACCATTTCAATAAGCCAGACAAATACAAGCTATAAAGCTATCCACAGTGCAACCTGTTACCCTTAAGATCTTCCTAGTTATAGACGTATATGTATACTACTCTCCCTTTACTGTATATATGCATATAAACTCACACATTACTTACATAATCTGTATACTTTTATGTACACATTTCTTTAACATTAAAATCACCAAGTCCTTTCTGCTGCATGTATTTAGTGACATATGGCTTTTTCGCCTCTGTTTTCTGCATGTGGCAGAATAGACACGAGAAAAAGCAAGTGCAGCAGAGAAGGAGTCACACAGTAAAGGTCCATAGCAAACCAAGCAGACTGAAAACCAGAAACAAGTGTAAACCCAGATATAGTAGTAGCTTTGCCGAAAACTCTGCATGCCTGCCTTTGTTTTTCCAGTTGTAAGATAATAATAATACCCACCTACCTGTCTCATGAGGAGTGCTGTAAGAATCAATGACAAATGCTTATAGCTGCACGATATTTTATGGAAATAAAGGAAGATGTAGGAGATATTTATGAATTGTGATGAAAATAATCCTCATGAAGGGAAAGCAAACTTTTAATATAAATTTGTCCGTAGAGAAAAAGAAACTCACTCTTAAAACTTACATTACTAAGTCTACAGTAGTTAAAAAATTAATTCCCCCAGCACCTGAAAATGAGTATTTAAAAATATTGTCAGCTATTTTTACATGCAGAAGCAGCAATTTTCAGTAGTAGAGCTGTAATTATTCCCAAAGTGAATCTGGCAAACTTTGCTTTTTATCTTAGTTGCAGAATGGACTACTGTGAGTTTTTGGGGGTGCCCTTCCACACTGGGGGTTCAGAGACTTCTGCTCAGTGCAGAAGAAGGTATCTGCAAGGCTTGTGAGCTGCTCTGTCCCCTCAGTGAGGAGTGTTGAGTGTAAAAACTGAGTCAAGGTCCTCAATCTTTTTTAGAAAAAAGAAGAAAAAAAAAAAGAAAGAGTACAAACCTTGGAAGGAAATGTGTCTTAAATTTGGTCTGGAACATCCTGGCTAAAATAACCAGTAGCAGTACTAATAAAACGCTGGTAGCAGTAAATGCCACTATTTTCCATGTAGTCAGGAGAGTCTCCTGTGTATTTGGCCAGGTTTGTTCTGTAACAAAAAGGCAATACAAGAGTTGTGCTTGATTATTACTGTTACTATTTTGTATTAATACTTCACAATACTCAGAAGGAGATCTTTTATATGTGTGTTGTATAAATACACATGAACCCAATCCCAGATACCAAAAGCAACCTTAACATTAAGCTTGCATTTTCTCCTGGATTTTTTTTACACAAGCAATCATAAATTTAGCTTTTATACATATAAAAATATCCAGAAGATGTTAAAAATACATTTGAAGAACTTACAGTTGAAATGGTTTAGGATCATTCAGAGTCTTGGAAACAAAAATATACTGTATTTAATAACATCTTAAAATCAACGTTCATCACTTAACCCTAAACCAGATGAAGTTCACCAGGCATCACAGACCAACAAATTTGCTCTAAAAAAAGGGTGGAAATAATGCCATTGCCGTTCCCCTACCTGTTTTGACACAGTATACTTGGTAGGAGGGGAACCACTCTCCGTACTGGCAGGTGATGTACTTGTAGTCGTTAGTGAGGGTGTAACCAGGATCACAGTAGAACTCCACCACCGTCCCGTGGTTGTAGCGCTCGCAAGGCCGCGGGTGGCAGATGTAGTCTCCATGACTCACCATTGGAGGTAGTGGACAAACTTGGCCAAGGAAACAAAGAGAAAAGGAGAAAGACGTTAACGCCAGCACCCCACTGCTGGGTAGCTCCAGTGTGTCAAAATACACAGGGAAAGCTTCAGGCTCCCTTTCGGGGTCATGGCAGTTTTGGGGTTCATCTCAGTGGCACCAGACTGCTGCTGGGGTATCACCAGCGGAGGGATACATACACCTCCCAGGGGGCAACGCGTGTCGGGCTGGCTGACTTTCGGCTCTCACCGACACCAGCAAGCTCTGCTGTCACCCACTTATTTAAAGGCCTGAGAGATGAGGTCTGGGAAGATTCCCAACTTCTGGGGGAAGGTGAAGGCGAGAGGAAAATAAAAGAGGAAACATATGCCTATATGAGGATGGAAGGGGACAGTCAAAATAAGGACAATCCCTCTCCTTATGAAGCATCTCAAATTCACCTGTAACATCCCATTTTTTGTTTCATTAACATAATTAAATTGTTATCTGCACTAATTAAAATTCTAAATATTCACTTTTAAAAATCAGCTTGTCATCAACACAATGCACAATGTCGCTTAAGCGCTTACAGTCTGTACCACTGTGAAATTTTTAAGCTGGGCTCAGACTCTACCAGCTCTATTTGTGTTTTGTTATCTCTGAGCAGCCCTACAGATCTCGGTGGGATTGCTGGTGGAGTGAGGTCTTAAACTGAACAGAGGCTGAGCCTGTGTTAATTAAGTACAGTGGTTTACATAAGGTCATGTAAATAAGACAGAATTGCAATATAAACATGTGGAACTTTAATTGTAGGCCCTGAAATGATAAGAAACGTCTGAGCAGACGAACTCAATGGAGAGCCGAGGGAGTACTCTCTAGGAAACGGCAGCGGGAAAGCAGCTCGCAAGCAGTGTTTTTATAAGAGAGGAAACTTTTCCACTAAGTGTTAGTTGATAAATATTTTCTTAAGTGCTCCTAACACAGAGGGAAAAAAAACCCTACAAAGTGTAATGATGTCTCAAATGGCTACATACTGACCCAAAAAGGGCTTAAATTACTGCATGACTTGTTTTATTTCCCTTCAGAGGCAGGAACTGACTGGCTCAGTGCCCCATCTACAGGCTGTTCCCTTCGCCTCCTGCCTGCCTCATGCAGGCAAGACCTACTGCATTGATTTAAATAATGAAAATGCCATCTCTTGGAAGAAGAATCTTCCCAGAAATTACAATTCAGCTGCTTCTCTCTGTGAATCTTGTTACATGAATAATGCATTTTACAAAAAAAAAAAATACACAAGATATTAAATGAATCTTCAAGAGAGGCTGATTACAATGTGTACCAATGTCTATTCCCCATCCCCTGGAGACACGGCTTTGTTTGCATTTTCACTGGCAAGGCTTAATAATAACTTGAAATCAGAGCAAGTAATTCACATAAAAATTCACATCCTCAATACTCTGCATGCTTTCCAAAGTCTCTGGGGCCAAAAGAAAGAGGAATGCTTCACTGGGAAGTCAACTCAAGATTGAAAATAATTTTCTTAAAGACTAGGGCAAAGGTGTCAGACTGAAATAGTAGAAAAGCACCTGTTGTCCATATCAGGGATTACTTCTATATTAAAAAGAAAATGATCAATGAAAGCAATTATTCTGGCCTGCCATGAGGAAACCTGGTAGGTTTTTATTCTATACACTTAGAGCATGAGAACAAAGGAAGACAGCAGTTTGAGCTTCTTTGCAACTGAGTTTTGCCAAGCTACGGCAGGCTGCAAGAGATGCGTGGATGCCCGGGACCTTTCTAGCAATGAACAAGTAGAGCACACCTCATCACAAAGAGCAACGCTCAGAGAAACAGATTTTCCTCTCCAGCAATGTACCCGGTGCCTCGTCCCTCACCTCTTAATGTCATTAAGAACCAAAGCAGCCTGCTGAATAAAAAAAGCCTCAAAGTTGGCATCCCAGCAATGTGGATCAGATCAGGAATGAAACATTTCCAGGCAGATTGAAAACTACACTCTGTGGACAACCCAGGTACGGAACTGTCAGTCTGTTTACAAATAGAGAGCTATTTTATAAAACCTGACAACAAGAGCATCACTCTTTGTGTAGAATATGTCTCCAGTGCTAAAAAAGAGTGCCACCCCTTCTACTGACACCCGCCATATTTAAAGGGAAATGCTCATGTGATTGGTGCTGCCTGGAAACTTCTGCAAACATTTATTTAATGGACTGCCAAGCAGTCATCATGAACTGCAGTCAAGTTTTAAGTGGTCGTATGTGCCAACAGCTCTTGAATTCAACACACTTAAAACTAGCAGATGCAACAGAGCAGGTCTGAAAACTTTATGTTCATCCTGTTTCAGGATTTCCCAACGTTATCATGGGCAAACTGGCCCCCATGTACAATCAATAATGCTTGGGTTCAGAGCCTCTTTTTGCAAATCAAGTCAAATGAGATACATCACAAACAACCAAAAATGAATTTGCTTTGAGCTTTGGGCATTTAGTTGTACACCCCCCATGCCTTTCTCACCTCGCTCCATTCCCATGGTCATCCTGCCCAAGATCCTTTAAAATCAGTGGAAGGACAGTCATGAAACTGCCTTAGTTTTGATCATAGAAAAGCAACATGATTAAAGTCTGGAGGGCCACTGAACACCCTTGGCTCCCAAAGACAGAAGATTTTTTAGTGCAGAGCTAGTAATTGTACAGGGTCAGATCTCTTATTTATGCTGACTACCGCTGTATGATACTGGTCCCACAGGTTAGAGGAATGTGCCAGATCAAACAAGGAGGAAAACCTAAGCCCACTGAAATTTTCTAGGAAAGTTAAAATTCTTGCATTCCCAGTGATCGACCCTAATTGTATTTGGAAATTACAGGCCATGGACTTCAGGCAAATGCATCAAACTCAGAGAATGAAAATAGCCACAAGCTGATTAAAATAAAAGTGTCTCTGACAAGTGCATTTCAACTGTCAAAGCTCATAGCAATATGAATGGTAAACAATCGTAGAAACAAGTGAATTCTACTTCAGGAAGTTCTTACACCTTAAAAATGCCCTAGGTGCTGCTCTGATGTATGACACCAAATCTTTACTACCAACAGCTTTCAGCATCTTCACTTTATAAAGCTTCTGAGACTTTAATGCACTAATTACAACATCCACCATGGATAAATCAGTATTATCTTCTGAGAACCAATATTAAAAGACCACATGTGTGTGTCCTTAGTTTTGGAGCTTGTCAGAGGGATGGACATAATTCAGGCAGTGCCTACTGATGGTTCTGCAGCACATGATCCTGGGTGTCCGAATCAGTCTTTGTAGAGCGATTGGCCTCAGACTGTAAGGGGACTTACAGGAACCTTACAGGGCAGAATTCTCAGATGAAAAGCTGAATCATTCATCGAAAAGAAAGAACAAGTTTGTTTATATGGCAAGCAGATCCCTTCCGGGATGCTCAAGATACCTGTTAGTCCAGGCAGCTGGAGGGATTCCTGATGGATTTGATGGACCTCCCTGCCTGCTCTTAGGAGCTGCTGGAGCTGCTGGCTCTGAGAGGAGCTATGGGCTTTCTGCTCTGATGGTAATGCAAATTTTGTCTTCTTAGGAAGAGCTTAAAACCAGGGGAGTTGAGTCTTGCGTTACAAACACTGTCCCATACTGGCCTGGAACAGCAGCAAAGGCAGGTCTGCCCCACCATGTGCTCCCTTTATCGCAGCCTCTGCAGTGCAACAGCTGCATCCCTTGGACCGGGGTCACAGCAAGGGTGACACCGGCCACAGGCATCTAATGCCCAGACACTGGAGGAATAAATGGGGTTCACCCAGTAATTTTTCCTACCCATTATGGTCAAGAAGCTTTTAAAATGCTGTCCAGAGGATGCCACAGTAATTCTGCACTGTTGACACTCAAACTGTAAGAGGGAGGGAAGGTTTTTTGGCATTAGCATATTCTCAATTAACATTGATGGCACAGAATAAAGATGTCACATCACTTTTTAAAAGCGACTGGCAGAGAGATAACAGTGGAGTTACAGATATTTACAGTGCTTAAAACCTTCTTTTTAATTAGTCAGTTCAATTACTAGTTGGTTTAGCCTATTGTCAAAGTAGGTTGGAGGTAAATTATTCAGGTTTTGCCCAGTTTTTACACATGAGCCAAAAAATAAAAGCAAAAATGTCTTGAAATATGTTGTATTATAAAAAAGGGGTAGGAATAAGCAGGAAGCTTATTTTCTACTTTTGATTTTTTGAATAGTAGGTTTTTCTCTCTAGCTACTAGTCTGCCTTTCATGCAGGACACTAGTTGTTCATCTAGCTGGGTTAGTAGATATACCCAGTGCAAAACCAGCCGTTTTCTGCTTGACTCAGGGATGGACAGAGTTAGCGACATTTGCACCTAATAAAAAATAATGCTTCATCCAAACACACCGTGAATGCCTGCTTATTATGCAAAGAGGGAGAAAAGATTAAGATGAAACTTCTTGATGAGAAAGACACAGATAAAAACCTGCCAGTCCCAATGTGCAGGGAAAATGCTTGTGTATCTTGCTAGATAGCAATCAGAGAGGTGGGCCCACTGGTTCCTGCACAAACTGGAAGAGAACAAGAGCTTCTCCTGACCCTCACTTGTTCTTGGACACATCAATTTACAGCAGAAGTCTGGACACCCGTCAGCTGGCTACTGCCATTGATTCTCCGTGAGAACGCAGCAGTATATGTCCCAGCAAATCTGACTCTTCCCATCCCACCTGAGACTTTACCAGCTGCAGCCTGAGGCCTCACTATGGATCCTTTTCCAGATATTGTCTTCATACAAACATCATGCTTGGGTACATAGGATCTGAAATTTATTTTTTTTTACAGGAACACAGAAGGTGAAGATTATTTTTGTTCCTTTCCCTGCTTCTTTATGAATACTGTGCTAGTAAAACTTGGTTCCTTGGTTACTTCAGTGTCATGACCCTTCAGACCTTCAGAATAACATAAATACTCAACCAAGAAGCCTTTCTCTCATATACCTCAACAATTTCTGTCCAGTTCACCTGTCAGACCTGGCCATTTCCACAGCTGTTACCAGCACATGAATCACACTTACACGCACAGTAGAGCGCTAATTTCAACATCCTTGTCCTCTCATGTATACATAACACCACATTATAAGATAATCAGTAGGGAGGGGAATGTAATGCCTATAACCTACATTCAGTTGATGGAACACTGGTATCAGCACCTTTCACAAAGGAAAATGTGTCTTAATAGTTATGAGTTCGTGAAAAACAACAAACAAAAAGAAAATAAATCAGTGGTATTCAAAAAAACCTAGCTGTTAGTTGTGGATTTTTAAACTCTATATACTGTTTAGAGAATTTACTGATTTATTTGTTAGCCAAAATATCTCAAGACAAAAACTCTTAGACAAAAATTGGTATTTCTAGTGCAATATCAAATAGGAAAATTCATGGAGGAAAGAGGAATGGATGGCCAACAGGAAGAAGAGGAGGCAAAGGAAATTAGTTCTGCATTTTAAATATTAATTAAAATTATTTTTGTATTACTATATTTCAATTTATAGTAATATTTTTTAAAGTATTTTAATTATAAAATTGCAAAACACAAATTCCCATTAAATTGTCCAATACTGTAAGTAGGATTGAAGAAAAACTGTTGGATTCAACCACTCATCTCTAGTTGAGAGCTTGGAGAAGAAATTAATAGGTTTTTTAAAGGAAGGAAGTAGCAAACCCACTTGCTTTAAAATAAGCCCTGTCAAAACATCTCTGTCTAGAACAGCTGCTTAACGAGACTTTATTTTTAATGACACTCTTCGGAAATGTAAGCAGCACAGGAAGCATTACTAAAGTAACTTTTCATTTACCGTGAACATCATCTTAACAATATCCTAATGATACATTACTATAACAAACGGTGCTGGCATTGTGAAGGGAGACATAGTGCTTATTATAGCTGTACTGGAACAAGTGAGAAAAACGTTGAGGTCATTGGATGTGTGTTTTGAAAGTGAAGACAGGCTTTGAGGAACTTTTCTAATTACTTATTCCCACAGCAAAACAACAGCACCCACAGTAATACCAGACTAGAAAGTTTAGTGGAAACAACTACACAAGCACTAATATACGGAGCAATTCCTATTAAGCCTGATGGTAAACATAACTGAAAGTAACAAAGATACAAGATGTTTATTTTGAACTCTGAAGTTGCCAGAAAATTTATTTCTTGAAAACCTACAGCAAGAATTATTTTAAATACTGTATTCTTAGCCAATAATTCCAAAATTCTTTGCAATCTTAACCTTTCTCAATTACTTAAACCTTCACAACGCCACTTACGTGTTTTGTTCTGAAAAGACACCTAACAGTTAAGCAAATTCTTCTCGACCATTCAGCAAGTCAATGTTCAAGCAGTGAGGAATATACCCCAGAAGATGCTTGGTCAACCTCTAGATGACCACCCCTGGGTAATTCTGTAGTAGCTACAATAGTGAGATGGGTCTTTCAATGTGTCCACAGTGAGAAACACTTTTCACCTTCTACGAAGTGTGAAATGAATTAAGTTTTTAATGAAAAGCTGCTTCTCTTGTCTAGCTTTGACAAACACCATCTTGCTGTAAATTGCTATCACTGACACCAGCTGTATGAGCCTAAATGAAACATTATAAAACTAGTTTCGAGCTTATTTTAATAATAGTTTAACATTAGCTGATTCCTAAATGGAAACAGAAGGTGATTTACAATTACTTATTGTACACAGAGCTTCCTTGTTACTGGAGTTACAAATTACAGAGCCTGTTTTGCAGTTCCATTCAGCTGAGCTCCTGGAGGAGCATCACACCAAATTCATACTCATCCTCAACAATCCTGCTGGTCCCAGCACAGCAACCTGTGAAGCATTGATCTTAATGTCAGAGTCTTCCGTTTCAAATGCATTTCACAACAGACACAGGATGAAGTCATCTTTCTCCTATAAATTAGAAGTTTAAAAGTGCAATTTTCATTTAAACTACAAAAAATGACAAGCTTGCAGCAATAGAGAGTGAAGAGTTTTTTTAGCAAGAGGCCCATAATTATCTTTAAGGAAATATTTACACTCGTTATTCACATGGGAGTCCTTGGAGCACTGTGGTCTCATTTACAGCAGGCCATTTAAGCTTTCTTCGTCACTTGCTTTTAGGTTTTTTTTTCTTCCTTTTCTCATGAGTGGTTGACTTTATGATCAATAATGGTCTTTTTAGGACATTGAGAAGCAGACACTGGGGACTGCAGAGACACTTAACAGGAAAGAATCAGAGAGCTTCAAAATAATTCAAGGCTTGGGTATTTGACAAGCAACACACGATAACCCCAGACCTGGAAAAGGTCGAAGTGCTTAGAAGTTGAAGGGAAGTGGAGGAGGGAGAGAGAGAGAGAGCTGCTGGGAAGGTGGCTTAGAAAACCAGGCAGATAAAAGCACCTGACAGGGATGTCCAAAGAAGCCAGTGCTCACTGTGAGCTGGACAGATCAGTGTTTTTATGTTATTTTAATCCCTCTTTCTTTAATAGCCTCTTCCTCTTTGCTTATAAACAAGAATCCCTTGAACCTGTGTGCTGTCACCTATACCAGTCATCGGGGATTGACGGAGAGGAGGAATGCCAAATCCAGCCGGACCTGCTGGCATGGACAAACTGTATTCCGGGGCTTAGCTGAAGGCTGAGGAAATCAAACTATACCACCTGGGAGAAGGAAAAGCATGAGACCACATTCTCAAAGGAGCGCTCCTAGGGAAAAAAACAATGGGGAGGAAAAACAGCAAGTTATTTTAGCACTGTAAGACCACAAGCCAGCTCTCAAGACTAGGGAGGTGTGGAAGAGTATCCATTTCTGTTATTTATGTTTAGTTATCAAGTGCCTGCCTACACTAACTGGTTAAAATGCCACCCTTTAAATATCGGGTTTTATCTCTGGAAGTGAACAAACCTACACAGCAAGTAAGCTTCCTAATGCATAGAGACTGTAGCTACATTTCCCTCCATTTCTGGAAGATGTTCCGTGATTGCACTGTGCTGCCACTTCTAATGAATGTGTCCATAAAGCACAAAGGTACTTAATTTCAAGGTACACAATGCAGTGTGCCTTTCCTTCCCAAGGAGCCCTGCCACATACAGTTAAAGATTAATATTATAAAGCAGCCTTCAGGGAGAAATTTTGTCTGCTTTCCCCCACCTAATCATTAGCATATTTAAAGCACCGTGAATAAAATACCACATGCATCTGGCAGCTAGGGTGGAACTTCAGGGCAGAAATTATGGCTCCATAAAAACGTTGGGATGTCTGGCTGATTCTGGAAATGCTAAGGAGTTTCTGAAAGGTACACAGGTGATAGAGCAGGTGTAAACCAGTGATTTACTGCCAACCGTCCTGTGCACCAAGCAGAAACAGAAGACATAAAAGAAACAGATTACAAGTTGTTGTTCTGTTGCTTTCTTGAAAAACTAGGAACAGTGGAGAAGGCATCTATTTCAATCACAGCCAAGATCAAAGAAGATTTCTGCAATGCAGAAGAGGAGCAGTTACTTAGAAATACAATAGTATTTATCTTCTTCAAACGATGTCTTCAACTTGGAGACTGTTCTCTAAACCTCCATAAAAAGAGCTGTGAAATGTCCATGGCTGTGTATCATTCTGTCTTCAAATGTGGTCTGGTTTTCTTTCCGTTCCACTTTGCAATATGCTTGCTGGAGCTAAGAGATTGTATTAAGCAGTATGTTCACAGAAGAACATGACTTATCTGCCTAGTATTTCATGTCACTGTGCTCTTTCTGAATTCAGTTCTTTTCCATGCCTCTTCAGCTGTGGGTAAAGGGGTACAGATGAATTTCAGCACAAAAATCCAAAAATTCCAAGTCACCTATGAGCACCTCCTTAAAGCGTTCAACTTCCACACTCATAGAGAGTGGCCTGACACGTACCATTTCTGCAGTCTCAGGTGATGAATGAATTAACTGTCTACAGTGCGGAAACACTTAGAGTTATTGACTGACTTTTTTCTGAAGAAAACTACCTTTAAACCTTCTTCATCACACTTGTTTTCTGTGACTCAGTCACCCTCGAGGGTGAAAGACTTTCATCCTATTTCATCCTTTGGCCATCAGTTTAAAGGTGTCACCACTGTTGAGGTGTTGCCCAAGTAAAGGCGCATACAAATATTGCTGGCTGCTGCTGTTTGAGCGTTTATTGCCGGTTGTCATTCCTGAGTTGCAAGAAGTATTGCTGTAGGCAGTGAATATATTCTGAAATGCCACTCTAGTCACAGCTATTAAAACCAAGGCCATCAATACGTCTTACGTTAACATTAACTCAGTTAACTTGGATGACCTCTTTGGCAGTTGAGCAATATTTATTCTCCCTCCTGCCTGCAAGCTGAGTAGGTGTAAACATAGAACAGAATCCTGGTATCTACTTGTCTTAATTTCTTAATACTACAATGTTTCACAACTGGCTTGTATTGCTGCCCTCTGCTCTCTACAGGATTTTCATCTGTTGGAGATCTGCTGCATCAACATTATCTTCCCTGAGGATATGCATCAGTCTGTCATGTTGGAATTTATCTAAAGCCTTCTCAGTGTCAACAAAGAAACACAGAGAGAAATCCATTCATACCAACGTACAATATCTCAAGCTTAGGATTGCTTACTTTATTCTGAGTCCTGAACATAAACTGATGACAGGCTGACTTGTATCTTTTTTCTCAGTGTATTGGTGTATGTTCCATCAAGAATATAAAATATTTTAAGGGCATGGCTTATCAAATGTACGGCTTGGTGTCGATCACTGTTTATGGGATTAGCAATTGTTATATAAAATTAAGATTTTTTGAAGCTTTCCTTTGAAGTATCCCGCATGTAGTTGGTTAAAAAGTTTAAGCTACTTTGTTTGGAAATACTAAGTGGTTATGGCATTTCATGTGTAATATCACCCTCCTCCAGTGCTCTTTCACACTCTTTACTTTCTAAGTTCTATGTCAGAAATATCAGACCCTCCTTATGAGTGTCTATCCTCAGGCTTATGAACAGAATAATTTTAAAGCAGTCCTGTATTGTTGCCTGTCTTTCCAGAATATTTTTTTATTTTTAGCACACTTTGCTGGTTTTAATTCTCATATGACTAACCCTCTCTTATTCTTCAGAAATTTCCTGGTGCTCTAGGTGGGGTTTGCCTTGCACTTCTTCTGGTTTGTTGTAAAATTTTCTTAAACCCTTCCTTCTCCTATATTTCTTTCATAGTTTCTGTAACTTTCAGGATCCCTTCTGTAATCAGTTGTTAGCCTAGTGTTACATCTTTTCATGTCCCTCCACATCGAGGTGGTTTTATACACCATAGTTCTGTAATGCCTTCAGTTTTCCTCTATGTTTTTCTTCTCTTCTACTCATCAAATCTCCCCTTTGACATCTAGACCTCATGTTTGCTTCATTTTTATTTTGAATCTACCTGCAAAAATTTGAAATATTTTCTATTTCACGTTCTTTTAAGCCTAACCTCAGCTAGAGAGTCTGTTGATTCTAGCATGTAGAATGAAGTTTTGATATTGCAATTTACCTGATTTCCTGCAGGACTGGCTTTTGTGTTCAGCTGGGATGATGCTGAAACCAGACATTCCAGATAACAGGATCATGTCTGTCGTTTGCAAATTCCATCAACCTGTTTTCCCTATTACTCTTAAACACAAAGCCAGGAATTCCCAATTGCACTATCCATGAAACTGCTTTCTCGCATTAGCACAATGATCAAATTCTCCCTGCCTTTCCTCTCTCTATCTGCCTCCCCCCCCAGTTCTTTATAAGAACTATTCATTAACATCTTCTTGGAAACGTTCTGAAGGGCATGAAAGATTAAAATGCAGAGTCCAGATGGCAAGGTGTGTAATCATATGCAGATCACATTCCCAAAGTACTAATGGCAAGACTTTTTTTTTTTTTTTTAATTTCTCCAAATCCTGTGTTCTTTATTCACCTTAAAGTATCATATCATAAATAATCTGTAGTTTTTTACATTTCATTCCACAAAGTTCCATGCCAGCATGTTTTCCAGTGTTTGCTCTCCTCCAATGTTTCTGGAAGCCATCTGATTTTGCAACTATTGTTTATACCCCACAGAGTAACCTTCAGTTTAAGTTCTGCCCCCCCTATTTTTTGCATATCTGATTTTACAGAAGGTGATCACTACCTCACATTAATTTCTAGAGATGAATGATTAACCCCAAATTGGTAAGTTAAAAATCATATAAATAAGTAAATTAACATTTTCCTTAGATCCTTGAAGTGTCTAACAAGTTTCAGTAGAAATTTTTAAAAACTTTTGCAGAACTATGGAATTCCACTAGAAAAAAGGTTATTAAGAAACTTCAAGATGTAAATCAAGGAATTAAAGGAGAAGAAAATTTAGTATTTAGATGCTTCATCTTATCCTCTAAATGATTGTAAAATTTTCTAACGCTGGTAAAGCAACACAATTTCCTCTACCATCATTCTTAGATATAGCTGAACAATTTCAACTGAAGCCTCCCAAATGATTCAGCTTGAGACAGCCGCTCAAAAATTAATCCGAATGTTTTAAATTTGGCAAATGTACAAGCATTTAAGAAGAGGATCTCATACCAGTAAATACTTGGCAGTCTGAGCTAGAGGCATCCTTATTTGCCTGAGCTACAACAGCTTCCCTGAGCAGATGCAAACAGCTGTTTCTGAGAAGCCGCTGCAAAGCACTGCAGTGTTGGCTGCACTTCAGTACCAGGTACTGCAATTTCTGTGCACTGCTGTGAATAAAGCAACAGTGATTTTAATTATCAGAAAAATCTTCCTCCCTATCAGCAAAAATTTGTCTCTCACAAGGGCTGGTGGAAGCTCTGCGCTTGGCAATATTGAGAGTTAGACTGGACTGAACATTAGAAATCATGCTGTAGGATGGGAGCTGTGTGGTCTCCAGTGGAACTATTTATTTACATGGAGCTACAAACCTTTCATTCAGAATTTATTTGGCCTAACAAAGAGGGAAGAAGTCACGTGATTGACATATAGTATTTACGTGATTACACACACATTTAAGGAACTCTTGCTGTGAAGGCTTCAAGAAGAACATATATCAAAACAAGAAAGCTGTGAGCAGCTTACAGCAGAGTAAAAGCTCTAAAATGGTTTGTGATAGCTTCGAAACAACCATTTACTTTTAATCATTACTGTATTAAAATACTGAGCAGGAAATGTCCTTAGAATAAATTTTGAATTGATCATGGAAATAAATAAATTGAATTGATTTGTTATTTGCAGATTTCCTCTGTGAAAAATACTGCTTGGTGACTTTATACATCACACGTGAAAGAAATGCTGAAAAATGAGCTTGACATCGGCATGCAAGGTGCAGGATAAAAAATACGCAGGGAGGGAGTTTAGTCTGCTAATTGAGAGTAGCGGATTGCAACAGCATTCCTGGAGTCTGGCACTCCTTGCATAAATCACTTGAACAAACACTTCGGAACGAGGGCATCCCAAGTTGGTTCACCCTATCTGGATTTAATTTTGAAGTTCTTTGCACGCCAGCTGAAGTATCCCTACAAAAGAGTTCACAAGGGAGGTTGCCAGGGGTGACCTTTTAGTGATGCTACTGCCTCTTCTGCCGCACCAGAAGCAGGTAGAGCTCCAAAGCTGAGGAGAACCTGCTCTTGCAAGTGTTATCCTTGTGCTGGTTTGACTGAAAATTGGTTAATTTTCTTCGTGCAGTTAGAAACCTTTCTTTTTCATAGCTAGCATGCTCATTATTTGGACTTAGTTTGAGAAGAAGCAGATAACACCCCAACACAGAGTTAATGTTTCTAATTGCTCTGGTCTGAGAGCCAAGGACATTCTGAGCGCTCTGCCCACAGGTGTGAGGCAGCGAGGAAGGGGGGATAGATGGGGCAGAGCTTGACTGACATCCAGACTGGTCAATGAGAGTATTCCATCCCATTAGCATCATGCTAATTAGTTAAGGAGAGTTGGGAGCTGGGATCTTCCGTTTTTGCTCTTCTGCTTTCTTGCTTGTTTGCTCTTTTCTTGTTGAAGTCGGGGGAGTTTTTGGTGCGGGACGTTTAGTCTGGCTTTTGCCCTTTTGCAGAGGCCTTTGAGCCTTTCTGCCTTTTTCCTCTCTTTTCTCTCTCTGGGATCGGCTGTTTGGACCAGGTGGGGCTCGCTGGGACTGGCTGCTCAGTTGTGGACAGAGTTTGTGAGGAATAGCCTTGAGTATCTTTTATTTCTATTCTATATATATATATTTACTAGTAGTGTATTAGTATTTTGTTATTTTATTAAACTATGTTTATCTCAATCCAAGTTTCTCCCTTCCCTTTTGATTCTCTCCCCTATTAGGGGGAGAGGGTGGTGGAGGAGTGGGTGAACGAGCAGCTATTGTGGTTATATTGCTAACTCAGGTTAAACCACAACATCCTAGGCTTTGGTCTCCTGTGGTTCACTCAACACATGGACAGATGGGCCGCCAACATGAAACGACCACGGAAAGTTTTAACATTTAAAGGGAGCAATAAGAAAGTGATTGAAAGGGAGGCTGGATCTAAACCAAGACTCAGGTGGCCTCCCAGATGGCCTTGACCCAGCGGCTGACACACACTGACCTCCCCCATCACAGATCATTGTTTTTCACTGCGGATGATAACTTCTGACGTGTTATTTAAAATGTAGAACTGTCAGGGCAGCAGTTCTGATCTCATGCTTTAAATTATGAAGAAAAAAGAGCCTCTCCATGACTTTATAATACAAACAATAAACAATGAGCAAATGAGTTTTCTCGGGAATTTGATAGGAGCTGGAATGCTCACTTGTGTTAAGAGAGAGTAAGACACAACTTTTTCTGCTTCATACACTTGAGCTTCTGTATTTTAATGCTCTTATCTTCCTAACTGGCAAATTGTCATTTTTATCAAAACAGTTACACTGTTTGGATTAAGCCTAACAGGGCCCTTCTGATTTTTAAATGTATTTTCCATGCTATGAACAACAACAAACAAACCTTCCAAAAATGTCATACGCAGAGCTCATTTTGGATTAATCTGTTATGGTATGCCAAATATTTTTTTAAAATCCTCTTGTTATGTCATTCCAAAATTGCAAAGGCATTTTTTAATTTTGGAACTTGAATTGTCAGCTAAAAGTAAGGATCATTTTATTACTTTTGTGCAGTATATCACGTTGTTGATGCTGTTGGCAAATTTCTGCACTTCCCGACTGCTTAGCATTTCGCTCAGTGACATAAGCATCACATATGAATTCCTGTAATTGCTTTTAGCTAAATTCTACATACAGATAGCTTCCTTACGGGCTTGAAATAGAGCAAAAATGTAGTCCTTTTAGGGGAATGAAATGCAGAGGATTCTGATGCCTTCCTAGGGTGTTTCATTCAAGATGCAGTATGAAGATGGAGGAAGGCAGTTAACAAGGTTTTGACAGTATATGGAGCAATCTGTTTGGTATCTTTGTTTAAAATGTATGGGATGCAAATACAAATGCACTACAATATCCTCCATTCCAGCACTGCAGACAGAGTCACAAATTATTCCTTTGGCTTAGTACGATTTACCTCTGTTTCACACTGAATGCTTTTTATGTTCTTAATCGATAAATAAGCTCAGTCATTTTGGTTGCAAATCCTTCCTTAAGGTTAACTACTATGAGAGTAACAAATATTCAAACGTGCGGCATCGTGTAGCGCTCTGACCATCTGCACGCAAATGTGAATGCCGTAACTTCCTCAGTATTTCAATTAGAAAAGCTGCAAAGAATTCACATTTTGAGGGCAAAGCGATCATTGTTAAGAGCTTCCCCTCTTGCATGTTGGACACCGAGAGAGCAAACATGAGTTAGGGAACACCAGGAGCTAAGGGTGCAGTGAGCCACACTAGGTTGCACGCAACAAAACCCAGATACACTCTGCATGGCCTGCAGAAACATTATACATAGCATAACTGTATTTATAGCCCTGAGTTAAAATCATACAGAACATGCTGATTTTGCAAAATTGAAAGAAAAACAAACAATAAGACATTTACCTTCCACATCAAGGCACCTAGGTGGGCTATCTGACCAGATAAGGTTATACATGCACTCAAGGTACTCTGTCCCTTCTAGTTTATATCCAGGAAAGCACTGATAATACACCACTGTTCCTACGGGGAAGGAGGACTCGAACTCAGATATGTTAATGTAACTATGAGGAAGAACCAATGGCCTCAGGCAACCTGCAAATTAAGAAAAGGGAGGTATCTTTTATTATAAGGTGCTTGTCTCAGACATCTTAACACAACTTTGTTATAATTCCTAAATTGAGGAGTGCAATACTTTTCATCTTTTCTACTATGAATGGTATGCCCACATCAGTTCCCTCAGATACATATGCCTCATTATCCTGTTTCAAACACTTTTGTTGTTTGGCCAACACACTTTGCTAGCACGGAATTCACTCTCAGCATTTTGTTTCACAAACAGTCACTGCTTTAGCAGATGGCAATTTCTTTTTGAGGTAGAATCTTTAATAAATAAAGATTGTCATTTATATAAACCATGAGTTATATTCCTCCTCTTAAAACTGACAGGCATGCCAAACAACTTTAATATTAAAACTGCTCCTGTGACAACTGTAAAAGATTTGAAGACAGAATTAATGATTTTGAAATTTCAGTTCAAGAAAGTCAAAATGGACATGACTTCGTATGAGCAGTCTCATGATAAACACTGAATGAGGTCCCAGATTAGGTTATCAAAAAGTTAAGGTACCTGTTATCACCAGAAATTGTGAATGTAGTCAGAGACTACATTCTGCTTCTGGAATTACTTCTGAGGGATTTGTACCATGTATGACACTGAGCAGTGACAGTTAAATGGTCACCAACCCTATTTGGTGCAAGAAAGAGCAGTGAATTAAATAGATGACATGATTTCATAACATGTCATTCACATATATTCAGAGTCTGTTTTGAGCTGGTATTTAGATAAGAGTTTGTACTAGAGAAAAAAAAATCCTCATGGTCTTAGAAATGACCCTCTGGGTAATACTTAATACTGTTGATTTTTTAATTTGCAGCAATGTGAAGGAAAGATGATTAGTAATCAGGGAATGAAAAACAATATTATAAAGCTATGAGACTAATAGGATCTGCATTATGGCAATCCATAAATAGGTCTCTTGCTACTACTAGGAATTTGTGAAGGATGTTCACAGGACTCTCCTAATTTTAAGCCTGAGGGGGAAACTAAAATCAGTCTGAGAACTTATTTTAAGATCCCAGCATCTGAAAGAAACGGTCTTGGCAGCACTTCAACTGGTTATTTCCTTGCAATGGTCTTTTGAGGGAGAGGGACGAAAGCAAAGAAAACGACAGAAAAAGCTTGAAAGGTTTTTATAGCACACCAGCGCAATGGTTTTGATAGCTGTTTTACTAGCTGCTCAAATAAAGCTTCAAGCATCCTATCTACAGGCTAGTGCTGGTAGCCCTGATCAAGTATGCCCCACACATAATACACCAGCTCCTGCAAACCGAGCAGCCCACTGAGCAGGACGATACAAACAGCTTCCAGTGGGACAGAACAAGAGAGCTCAGGCTGCCCAAGCAAGGCTGAGCTCACTCTCCTCTGAACTGTATCAGGGAAAATTTCATCCTGCTGGCTCAGAATTTTAATGCTCATTGAGAGCAGGACAGAGATTTACCTGAATTCGCGTGAGAGCCAAGTGTTTCTGAAAATCCCCGGGCCTCCAAACACCTCAAGATGCTTGAAAAACTTCATTTGACAGTTTTTTGCCAAGTAATTAATATTATTCCAGATCAGTAATTATGATTATTATCTCACGGTAAAAATAGTTTGAGGTTGGCTTCTTATACACTGTATAACCCTTTCCTACTGCTCTCACAGAAAAAAAGATATCTTAGTGTCACGAGACTCCCCTGCCTGTTGTAATCAAAGGGCCACAGAAATGTAACTGACAGTCTGCCTAGTGCAAGTAGACAAGTGCCTTTGATATTATTAGTGCTTGACATAGCGAAAAAAAAATCTGGAGTCCATTTTGGAACAGGTTTATAGAATTTGGCAAAATATGGCAGATACTTGAATCTGAATTGCCTATTCTCTACCTGCTTGGTAGTTAGCACATTTTGCTTTTATGCAATTGATTTCACAACTTTTATTAGCACTGCTTTTATTTTTAAAGGCAGTTGAATATTGAGTAGCAGCAATTCACTGTGTTTCATAGTATAAATACAGCAACAGAAGAAAGCAACAAGCCAAGGGGCACTTGCGGTACTTTTGCTTACGTAGTTAATACTCACTTTCACAAAATTTCCACCTGGATCTGTGGCAATACAGTACCTACAAATTAATCTCACGAGCTACAAATTAATCTCACGAGCATTCATCTCACCTAACTGCAAGAATCTTAATTTACCTTAATTAGATGTGAGGTGCACCCACTCCCAAAAATGGGCTGTGTATTTCATATTGCCACACCCTATGGCATTGCTGATCAGATACCCCGAAACTAGTGCCCACTTTTTAATGGGTTTGTGAATCCTGTAACATGCCTAAATTTAATTTGCCTAGCATGCTCATTATTTGGGCTTAGTTTGAGAACAAGCAGATAACACCCCAGCACAGAGTTAATGTTTTTAATTGCTCTGATCTGTGAGCCAAAGACATTCTGAGTGCTACATGCCTGTACCATCGGCTATGACAAGACCTTGAGACACAGTTTGATGTGCCCCAAACTGAGGGTGCCAGCTGTGCCCATAGAAATGAAGCTCCTGTAACTTCGGACTCTGGTGCCCATCCATCTCCTTGCTCCATAGCAGAAACACCAGCCCATGACTTTTGTGCCTCGCCCTGCCACCGTCTCTGCAAATTGCTGTGATGGTGTAGGTGCCTATAGAGAACTTTCAGATTTAGGAGGCAGCAGATGGGTTTGAGGAAATTTAATCATTACTCAGTCCTCTCCTTAGCACAGATAGTTAAAATCTCTCGATGCTGTTCAGCTGGTCAAGCTTGTTACCAAAAGGTCAAGTGATTAAAACCAAGTCAATGGTACTAACCCATATGTGTTAGAAACATAAAAGTAACAGCAGTGCAGGGTTATTGAATTTCCATTCACTGAGGCTGGCTTACCCCCAGTCACCGCAACCTAAGCGAAGCTGGGATCCCATGCTATGGATACTACTAGTTCTGTAGCTAATGGATTTTCTGGCCAAAATCATTCCTGTGCACACCCTGAATTTTCAGTCAACATCTATGGGTTTAATAGACTGTGAACCTCATCGACAACTCTGCTGAAAACTCCAGTAGAAGAACAAGTTCCACCCTCTCTCCTCTGCCCCTGCCCACTGCACAAGGCAAAAAAAGGTAAAATTGCAGTCAGAAGCTCAAATCTTTCCAGAAATCAATTGGTGCAAAAATGTCAGTTGCCCATCAGATCTTTCGCTGAACTTTTGGCCACTTTAACCCTGATTTTTAAAAAAATGCACTATAACTGTGTCAGATTTTAGACTAGCAAATGAAAAGCAATATTTAAAGCAGTATTTTAAGTATTGATATGTTCAGAAAGTGGCATCTTCTTTCCTTCAGTGAGCAACAGGGAAGAGAAATAAAAATCTGAGCAGCAGCAGCAGCACTATGCAAATACAGTACAGTGAAGCTTATCAAATCAGTGATATCCTTACAGCTGTAGAGAAAAATATTGGCAAACTATCACAAGGTGCATGAGCTATAAAACAGGATGTGCTGGTGTACTAAACCTTGACAAATGGGCAGATTATCCCATGTTCCATCGTCTTGACATATTGAAACCATGTTGTCTAAGTCAGGGTAACGGATCTGGAATCCTTCATGACAGCTGATTATTAACTTATCGCCAGTCCTGTATGTCTTGTTATGAATCTCTGCATCTTCAACATGTGGAACAAGGCAATCTGTGACTTCATGAAAAAAAAAATAGGAACTTCATTAAAAAATCATGACTAGCTACTCAATAATCAAGCTCTTAAGCAAAACTTATCAGTTAAAGTAAGTGGTCTGCCTTAACTACTTGGAAAATACATGCATTTCAGTAAATATGCCCTTTCCCTAGTCACAAAGTCTATAGCACTGTAGTAGAAGCTGACATGCTGCAATAATGGATCATTCCCCCAGACTTTTTAAACAAACAAAATTAAGAGCATTCAGGAAGACTTTTGCATTTTGTCCTTCCATTCAGCATGTGTGCAAATTACACCGCAAAGTCTGACTACCCTGAAGTCACAAGCGAAGGCAGATTCTTTGACAGCACTAAAGACAGGACGAAAGAAAAGATAAAATACAGACATGGCATGAGGAACACAGAAAAACTGCTGTTTTGGCAGAGAGACAGAAGAAAATCTGGTACATTTACAAGGGTTTATCCAGCTCCATTCTACAGAGTTCATTATGAGAATTTCTTCACTTTAATCTCATTGATTCTGTTTTAAATCAGATAATTTTATGTGCCTGAATTCATATACCTTTAGAAGCCATGACTTTTAAGGCTCTTAGCAGCATCTCAAGTGCTTGTTGAAGATGCTCACCAAGGGAAATAAGTGCAAACCTCTAGTGATGTACAGGAATGTACCTGCCTGTGATACGTGTATCTGACAGTCTTATATTTCACTATATATACCAGTGCCAAAGACAACAAAGTATACAATAAAACCCAGAAGATTAAAAAAATGAGAGATGTTGTGGGAAGTGGAAGGAAAGGGTGAGGCAGGGTAAAAAACCCTCTGCTAATGCTGAATAATGAAGAGACAAGCCAAGAGGATATAAAGGGATAGGCCAGGTGACTCAGAGTTCATCATCCTCATAAATGCAAAGTGAGATTAAACAGAAGAGAGAAAGAGACTAAATATTACGAAAATATTATCAAAATTATGTGTTTGTCTGCCAGCAAGCAATCCATGAGAGAAATAGTGATAGAAATTTCTAGGCATCAAAACCCACAAAGTGTTTAAAATAAAAGCAAGACAGTAAAAATATTAGCCTGTTTTATGCTGGCTTTTTTTTTTTTCCAACACTTGCGGTAACAAGACACAATTATCTTCATTTAGGAATGCAATATTTATTAAAAAAAACTTCAGAAGTCCTTTGAGACTTGCACGAAAGAGAACGATTCTGCCATTTTCATCGGTAATTCTCACTAAAGATGAAGAGGTAACTCTAAATTTGTATTTAGCAATTAATTGTTAGCATCCACAAAGCAAAGCAACAACAACAGCTTGCTTGTTTGCTTCAAAGCGCAAATAGAAGCAAGATAAACTGTCATTTAGCACAGCACATGCAAACTGCTAAGAGAAAATTTATTTCATAATTTATTTATTTAGGCAAACTAGGGGATCTATTATTCTGAGAGTCCATCACTACATTTCACTAATATGAAGTGGAAGAGTGTGCTTCCCCAGCTAAAACAAATTTTCCTTTGTACCTTCCTGTTACAGGGATGTTTTCTAAAATGCATTGTACTCAGTTAACCTTTTTATGGGGCCTGGTTTAGTCAAAAATTCCCCAATTTCACTTGTTACTGTGAGCTCCTTGGCTGCTGCTGCAGGTACCTCCTGCTGCCTGTACCAGGGAGGGCTGGCAGTCTGAGAACCTGCATCAAGAACTTTGATTAGAATGTATTCATTTATAAATGCCTAACTCTGGGAGGATGCACACCCTAACAGAAGGATATAAAATGCACTGTGATGAGGGTGCAGCCATCACCTTTGAAGACTGGACAATTTTCTCTCTCTCTGGCAAGTTAATCACAGAATCATGGAGTCAGGGAACAGTTTGGGTTGGAAGGGACCTTCAAAGCTCATCCAGTCCAACCCCCCTGCAATGAGCAGGGACATCTTCAGCCAGATCAGGTTGCTCAGAGCCCCGTCCAGCCTGGCCTTGAATGTCTCCAGGGATGGGGCATCCACCACCTCTCTGGGCAACCTGGGCCAGGGTTTCACCACCCTCATTGTAAAAAATCTCTTCCTCATGTCTAGCCTGAACCTCCCCTCCTTTAGTTTAAAAACATCACCCCTTGTCCTGTTACAACAGGCCCTGCTAAAAAAGTCTGTCCCCATCTTTCTTACAGGCCCCTTTTCTGTATCAGCAGAGAACACTCTGTAAGAGCAGCCTGGCGCTAAGCCCTCAACACTGTCACAAAGAGGCTGCCCTGGGCACCCCAAGGATGGGATGAGAGAGATGGGGGACCCTGCTCTGCTGCCACTCAGGAGGAGGTCGGAGATGGATGTCAGAAGATATCAATGAACAGCTCACTCTCCTGGTGTAACAGCTTTCTGTTGCTATACAAACAAAAGAGGTGTGTATACACAGACTACAGTAAAATATGAGATTTCACTGTCAAAGCGGGGGAAATTGATTCTGTAACAATGCTCTATTACAGCGACCTCATCCCCATTATTCCAAGTAACGGCCATAGATGGAATCACTTTAATCGGCTAGATGTTGGCAGGGAACAGTGATAAGTAGCTGACTGTACCATCCTTTGCCCATGACATCCTGGCTGACACTGATAAAAGGTCTGTCACAAGCCCTGGCTAAACGTGGGACCAGTGGGCCACAGTATTACAGCTCTTTTTCCTCATGCCTTGTAAGCAAATGCGTTCCTGCTGGCTGAATTTGTATTGTTTAGGAATTAGCCAGGCATAAACTGAAGTAGCCACCTCTCCTTTAATAACTGGATTAGGTGACAAAATTTCTGCTTGGAAAAGCTGAGAATAAGTGACTGAATTTTAAAATATCCTGTCCTAGAAAATAAAATGCTTTATTCTAAGGACTTTTCAGCAAATCCATGGAAGCTGCTAAACCATTCAAGGGAATACACGGTCTTTAACCAGCATCAAACAGCAACGGCTATGACTTATGCTCCTCTCTGGCAGTTTTACATAAGCTGCTTATATCTACTGTGTGAATATTAAAGCGGGTCAGTCAGAAGAACGCCCAAGTTAGGAACACATATCTTATCTTAGAGAGGCACAACGAAGTGGGGTGCAGCCAGGTGCAAAGGCTTATCTTCACCTAACTAAGTAGATGCAGCTTTGTACATTAGGAGTTCTTCACTTTAGCAAAGCACATCCCCCTCCATCACAGGAGGATTTTTTTTTTGGTCTGAAGAGTAAAATTTGTTAAACACTATAGTCATAGTGCTTTAGTTTATGCATATGTAAATCATGCATCATCTCTCAGAACTGTTTTTTCCAGCCCATGGGGAAGGAGGACCATCCTCCCTCCTCACAAGAGCAGCTGCACCATAAAGGCAACTCAGGAGAAAGGCATGACCCGGACACTATGGAGATAGCCACAGCATCCATGGGTACCAGCTGGCTTGGCATGGCTTCTGTCTACGCAGGTGAACTCTTACCCTCTAAAAATTGTCCCTGGTCCATGCTAATCCATAGGGTGCTTGCAGTAATTGCCTGGGGAGCACTGCTTGACCTTGGTCAAAACCATGACAGGGACCTTTCTAACACTGCAACAGTATATGCAGTTGCACAGCAGTGCCCTGGCCCGTGCTCTGGCACTATTTTGTTTACTAATCTATATGTAACGTCAAATGCAGAGGTTCAGTGCTCCTATGTATCTCGCTGTGGAGCGGTCTCTGAATTAGCCTTGACCACATCTAGCCACAATGCTGACAGGCTGGAACGGAGAGGAACAGGGAGGAAGGATGAGAGGAACATCATAAAGAATGGGTTGGATGCTGGGACAACTCATCTGCACCCTGTCCTTTTAAAAGCAAACATTTAAGATCAATATTGTCTGGTTTGGTTTTGGTTTTGTTCTTTTTTTTTTTAGTAGTGTTAAACCCATAGTACTGTGTTAGTACAGTAGTTCTGTGGATGGTAAACACAGTATTTCAGTGCGCACTAAATAACACCTTTATTGCCTTTGCTTGTATTACAAGAGTGCACAGAGGCTTCGCCTGAGATCTGTGGCCATTGTGCTAAGCACAGGTTACAACCATTGTATAGTGCTTGCAACTAGGCTTAAGAATCGGCAGACACCGGGCAAGACAGACAAGAGATGGAGAAATAAAAATATTTCAGTTGTCTCACAGATCCAGGGACAAAGGCAAAGAGAAATGAGAGCTAAATGTCACAGAGGAAAACTGTAGCCAAACGATGCTCTAGTCCACTGCCTTTACGGCAGGTTTATCATCCCTGTCAGTGGGAGGATGAGGCACTGAGGACATCTCACAGGCGTCTGCTTGCAGAAGCACTGGGAGAGAAGGGGACAGCTCTTTGCTTGGTTGCCAGTCTCATGTAGACTGTAAATCTAGATTAAATCTCAGAGGGAACAGGTCACATTTGTTCCAACTAGGGCGACAGTCTCAGCAGCCACATTATCACAGTTGGAGAAGATTAAAGTTTGAACAACGTGACATATTGTTCCTAAACACTAAATACAAAATTCCTACCTTAGAGCTTTGGTATTTATGTGCACAACCTTATTAGAATTGATGGAAGTGACAGCCAAAACATGCAGTAGATCAACAGGAGAACATAACTCTAAGCACACGTATTTTTGACAGAGCATTTATTTGGCACCCAGTCATGCAACTTCATTCTCATACTGACACTTAACATCTCCCAGCTCTTAATGAGAAATGACAGACCTATAAAATCAAATTGACTGGATGAAGAGCTCCAGGCAAATGTATTAGTTTTAAAATCAATTACATTCTGAAACAGGTTGCTTCGCTTCCTTTAGTTAATACCATTTGTTTGTGATTAGAGATTGTTCTAGTAAACACATAACTACAATTAAATATGCATAACATATAGACATAAAATTATATGTAACCATCCTTAGTTGAATCCAAACTTCTGAGATTAACTTAAAATGAACTACAGTATCAGCTGGCAATATCTGACATCTGCATATACTATGATGAGTGGTATGTATAGCACACCACAGCACACATAGCAATCAGCCCCTGCCTTAAATGAGTAACTGCAATATAAAGTTTATTTCTCCTTGTGATAGCTAATGATGAATGTCAAAACATTAACTTCTTACTTCTCCAGTAGTTGCTAAAAATTTCAGATTTCTTTTTATACATCATTACAGAATTTCTGCAATGAAGACTTTTATGTGTGTTATTAGTCAGCTGAGAATTACAAACTCTGTTACAATTCCTCTTTAACTGCTCTCCAGATGTGCCACCTCCCCGCTGGGCCCATCTCTTATCATTCTCCCAGTACACAAAAAGATCACTCTAAAAAGCACTTAAGCAAATGCTTAGGTCTCATAGATTGCCACTGAACCTTTGCTTAGTATTTGTTCTGAATCAATGCTTATATTGTGCTTTGGAAAGAAGAATTAATTCCATCTTCTATTTTTTTTCCCATTGCTAAACCCTAGGATTGTTTTAATAATACCTGAGGTATTATTCTACCATTAATCAGGAAAGTAATTAAGCACCTGCTTCACTAAATCCTAAATCAGATTTCTACTCTTCAGTCCAAATAATTCTGAGCACAGAACTTTAACAAGACTAATCACATAATTACAGTTACGCTCAAGCTTAAGTGCTTTGCTTGATCAGAGCACTGGCTTGCAATCTTTTTTAAGTGTTCTGTGCTGTAAAGTAACAATTATCTCTTAAGCAACTGTTGTCACATCATCCATCACATCCTCATCTTCTAGTTTCTTCCTTTTTTGAAAACACCTGGCTTGAGTGTTGATCACACTGACACCAGTGGCAGTTCTGCTGTTGATAGCACTGTGACCAGAAGCTTCCTCCACAGATGTCCACCGGACTGGGTGGTCTGGGAGGAGGTTTGAATATTCAATAAAACGTGCTAATGCTTATTTTAACAACTGCAGTGGATGACAGAAGTACTATTTCAAAGATGCGCATCCTAGAAGCTACCTGCAATGGTAGATTTTCCAAGCATTACAGCTTTTTCTAGTAGTCTGAATACCCAGTTTAGACATATTCTGCTGTCACTCTATGTATTTTTTCTTAAATTGCCATGAGATGAGAGAGAAGGGCATTTATGAAAGGTGGCTCTAATGGGAATGGGCCTGAATTTCACACATTATTTTCAAAGGCATTAGGTTGTTTCTTTGATGTTGCCCCATGCCACCGTTATGACCAGATGTTATTGGCCCAATTGCCTTTGCGTTCTGCACATCAGCTGTCGTCTCAGTGCATACCCCGAGACAGCTCCAATCTCTCACGCACCCCTTTCGCACAGACCGTTGTTTAGGGTTGTGTCCTTCATGTGTGTCTCCTAAGGACGGTCCTCCCAGGCCCTGCTTGCTGCCGTTGTGGCACATCCCTTCATGCAGCCCTGTCCTGGCACAGGAATTTCACACCCACCCACCCATCAGCATGAACAAGTACTTGCAGTTTTTATACACGCTGAGTGATGCATGATCCTATGTAGGAAATGTGGTTATGAGCCACATAAGTCTTCATTTACTTTTGAATGAAGTCCATATATTTATCTGACTTTAAATGACAGAAGGCATCCTGAAACAGACTTCATCTTGCTCCACCTTGAAGACAATGAGGCCATGGCTAATGACTTCGGTAGAGAAACCACAACACTAAAATGTATGCACTTGATTTAACTAACACTTTTCATGTCTGTTGATTTTAATAGCTCTATTGACAAAAAATAAATCAACAAAAATAACAAGTTATATCTATAATATACTTGGTGAAATAAATTGTTTGTGCTGCTATGTGCTATTCTGGCTAAAATTTACACTTATGACATTCAAATTAATCCTGCCTCTGTCTAACTCCTAGAAGAAGAAAGTAATTTAATGTCCTAATTATTTAAAACCAAATATAATTTAAAAAATGCAATATGATTAAAATAAATTGGTTTATGCTATAATAGTTGAATTATCTCAAAGCAAACTTCTACTGTGATCTTACACTTCTGCGGTCCATGTGTGTTTGATTTTACTATTTGAATCATGCACACATCATAAAATGTAATTGTTTAAAACTCCTGATTAGCAGGAACAGTAGCATTGGAAATTAATTATATTTTCCTAGTAAAATATTGCATAAAGGATTATTAAGTGGGTAGCTTTAATGAATAGTTACAAACAGCTCACTTATACTGGAGGATGTTTTCTCTCTCAGCACCAATTTGTAACTAGCTAAAAGGAGAAATGTACTATCTTTTTTTCTTCAGATTTCTTTATGTCCCTTTCAACACATGCATGCACACACACAACCTCTCACAGTATAAATTTAACTGACAAATGGGGATTGTGGGTGGGATGGATGGGAAACTAAAACACGTATCAGATAAGACACAGTAAAACGGACTCCAGTCTTTTGTCCTGAGACACACAGACATGGTACATGGACAAGTGAGAAGAACTGATGCTGGTGAAATGCTTTAAGAAAACTGACTTACCTTCTTGTAGGCACACAGGTTTATCACTGGGTTTCCAGCTCAGGGAGCCATTAAAGTGTCTCACACAAAGTTTTTTTGAAGTACCATTAAGCCTGTATCCTTCTTGGCAATGGAACCGGACTACCACGCTTTCAAAGAAAACACCTGCGCTGGGCGTCTTGTATCCATGTTCAGGAGCTCCAGGATCAGCACAAGCATGTAGGTCGTCAAACCCTGTGTCAGGCAAAGAAACAATCAAACTGTGTTCACTTACTCCACATGCAGCTGTAGTTGCGCTTTTTCTACTTTTTTCCATTTGATGTTTAATCTGCATGGGGGGCTCATATCTTCCATTAATGACTGCTAGCAAGCCAGGGGAGGTTTAGGTTGGATATTAGGAAAAGGTTCTTCACCCAGAGGGTGGTGGACACTGGAACAGGCTCCCCAGGGAGGTGTCACAGCCCCAAGCCTGACAGTGTTCAAGAAGAGACTGGACAAGCCCTCAGACACATGGTGTGAACTGTGGGGTTGTCATCTGCAGGGACAGGAGTTGGACTCGATGATCCTTGTGGGTCCCTTCCAGCTCAGGACATTCTATGACTCTATGAAACCTGGTAATGGGTACTCCAGACTCAGGAGAGGAGCGACCTCCAGCTACAGCAGAAATACTCAGGTGACAGAAATGTTCCTGTTGTGTTGTGCAGCTACTGGGGAAGCAAAATCAACCACACAACTCAGCAGCTGACCTGGAAAAAAAATAAAGCACTTGACCCAGCCTACCAGTGGGGATTGCACAGTAATGTGTCTGTAATTACTCCTGGGGACTATGGGGTTTTGGAGGTCTAGTACAGTCACTGGAAAGAATAGTGTGTCAGAAGCAGAGAGGAAGAAGAAGTAAAGAAAAGGGTATGAAAACTAACTGCTATCCAAAGGCATAGTAACTAAAACAGAAGATGAGCTGCTAGGTACAGGGAGATTTTGAGCTGGGAGGGAGCTCTACCACAGGGAAAAAGGACACTAATGTTGGATGTAAGTGATCCCCCTATCACCTTGGCTTGGTGGTGCTACCAAATTCTTAAAATACTTTCATGGGAGCACTGTATTACTGCACTGATGCCAGAAGGGAGTTTGTAAAGCCCTTTACTTCCACAAAATTAACTGTAAAATAACAAACAAAACCCCAACAGTTGCGATCATAAAGTGTGACTGTGTATCACTTTATCAAACTCATTTCAATGTCATTTGCATGAACTGAAACTTTTTTTACTGCAAAGCAACAAAGGTTTAGAGCAGCACTGAACAAGTACTGCACACTGAAAGAGCAAATAGCTTTGCAACAGCAACGGCGGGGGGGCAATTAATGCCAGTGGGAGGGATGCCTGGAAATTTGAAAATCACTGCACTGTAGCTTTAATGTTTTGATTTAAAAGAATAGTATCAGAGAGCTACTTCCTGCATGATAAGGATGAAGTGCCTCCATGGTACAGTCAGAGACAAGGATGATACTACAATAGAAGACTTTTAAAAATAAATCCCTGTTTCCCGAGGCCAAATCATTCCCTCCGCCAAAGGGCTCGATGTGACGCTGTGGCAGCCAAATGGAGAGCACTGAAGGTGATAAAGGGCTCTAGCACTTGTACACTTTATTTCTCCCTTCAGCCCCCTGGCTGAAGGCTGTTAGTGCAGAACACAAGAAGCACATGCCGAGCCACTGTGTTGTATGTCTGACTAGCTGCTCCTGCTCGCAGAGGCAGGGCACAGCGCTGGGTCACCAGAGAGGTTTGCTTCTTCCCGACTCTATCCACGGCTGACTTCATGTGAGTCCGGATCACTGCGCTGAACTCCCCAACCAGGCTACAATTTCCAGAGGGTGACCTGATGGCCAGAACCCAGCCCAAATACCCATGTGCCATGCCATGGTGAGACCCCAGCTGGAGTCCTGCGTCCAGCTCTGGAGCCCTCAGCGCAGGAAAGACACGGACATGTTGGAGAGGAGACAGAGGAGGCCACCAAGATGATCAGAGGGCTGGAACAGCTCTGCTGTGGGGACAGGCTGAGAGAGTTGGGGTTGTTCAGAGAAGAGAAGGCTCTGGGCAGAACTTATTGTGGCCCTTCAGTACTTAAAAGGGGCCCATAAGAAAGATGGGGACAGACTTCTTAGCAGGGCCTGTTGTGATAGGACAAGGGGTGATGGTTTTAAACTAAAGGAGGGGAGATTCAGGCTAGACATGAGGAAGAAATTTTTACAATGAGGGTGGTGAAACCCTGGCCCAGGTTGCCCAGAGAGGTGGTAGATGCCCCATCCCTGGAAACATTCAAGGCCGGGCTTGACGGGGCTCTGAACAACCTGATCTAGTTGAAAACGTCCCTGCTCGTTGCATGGGGGTTGGACTAGATGAGCTTTGGAGGTCTCTTCCAACCCAAACTATTCTGTGAGTCTATGCATGCTGGAAAGAGTCATCACCTACAGCCACCCTCTGCCCCTCTGCAGTGCTCTGATACCCAGCGCTCTTCACCTAAAGAGATTTCACTTTTAATAGTTTCTGCTTTCTTTGCTTAAGCAGCACAAGAGCAGCAGAGCATCTGCTCTTTTAGGTGGTTTTACTCCTCCAGCCAGTGAAGTTTATCACGAGAAGTGAAGGGTCAGTGCAGTAGCCAAGTCAAACGAATCTCTGAACTTCACACCCCTCATCTCCGCATGGCTGAAGATCTCCAGTGCAAATTGCCCAAGACCCTCTGTTATTTGCTAATATGACAAAGAGAAACACAGTCATTATGTTCATGGGAATACATACTGTAGGCAACACTTAATAATAGAGGAGGGCTGTCCATTTTTACTGGAGATTAAAAAGGAGCTTCTTCTGCTTCAGGCACCAAACTCACATCCTTCAATAAAGTCAGTGATGATCCTAATTATTTTCCACTAAACCAAGCGATAACATGACATTTAGCTCAATTTTGTTACTTGGGTAATCTCAGAGTTTGCAGTCAGGCAAGGAACATCATAACCCACCTTGAAATATATGTCCTTTCTTATTAGCTGCATTGGGGAAATGTACACAACTGCCTAATACTGTGCCTCTGCAATAACAACAACAACAAAAAAGGTGCTGAGGTCACATACAATTTGCCAGGTAAAAAAATGAGCCTGGCTCATTTCTCAGTTTTCATTAAGTCAAATATGCAAAGTTAGAAATTTTGGGACCGTCAGCACAAAATCCAACATAGAAGGCAAGAATGTTTTTTTTCCTTGGTGCAGCCTTGTTCAGTGACTATGCTGCCATTTTTCTGGTGACCTTTGACAAGCAAAGATTTTCATTCCTCCTAGGGATCATTTCGCAGTAGGTTGATCTCTTAGGTTATTTTCCCGAGCACAGTTTGTGAGCAGACAAATCTATCCCCAAGAGGAATTCCCAAGAAGTAACTGGAACACGAATAGATAAAATGAATTATGTACTCCCTGGTTTCTACAAAGCCAGCAGCCAGCTGTTATTCAGCTACTGAATAAGAGATGACACGTAGGATCGCTGCTTCCGTGCAGCATTTCCACTGCTCGTTCCTGAAGCAAGGAAGAAGGAAAAAGCCTCAGAGAATAGCCAGTTAGGCGGATTACACAAAATATGGTAAGTTCTCATGCTAAGACGATAAAGGCAAAGCAAACAAAATCCCAGCCCCATCTTTTCTCCACCTCTATCAACAGTAGGCTTGGCCCAAATCTCGGCCGTGCTACAATCAGTGGAAGTTACTTGCATGGCAAACTTCTTTGTGAAGATGTGCGTGACCCTGGCGCAGAGCAGTGAAGCCGGTGCTGGCCACCTCTTCCTACACTTTGCCTGAGGAGGAGGTGAGGCCCTGAGGGAGGAACAGCGATGCTGGCATCTCCTGGTACTCTGAGGGTACCACAGGTGTTCTGAAGGGGCCACTACAACCTAGAGGAGCCAAGAACTGCCCTAATTTTCACCAAGGTTGCTCCTCTCTTGCACGAGAGGTGTGCTGAGTATTTGACAGCTTAGTCAGCTGAGAGCTAAGTCCATCAGCCTTCTCCAATTTAAGTATGAAACTTCTGGTACAATATTCAAGAACAACAATGCTGAAACAACCCTGAGAATTGCCATCTTCCAGTTGTCCTTAATGAGATAAGACTTGGACCCTTTATATAATAATCCTTTTCATATCATCTCACCTAGTTAAACTCACCCTATCCTGTTAAAAATGAGTAAATGCATGTCTTCAGTGAAATACAGCTTGGTATATTAAGTCTTTTGTTCCCATGATCTTTAGTTTCTTTCCTTTTTCAAAGCTATGCTTTTAAGAGCAGCTACTCAAAGTTACGATATAGTATTTTTATAATGGTGGGAGTAATCCCATGTTATAGACAGGACATCTTTTGCTTTTGTCCCTTTAGAACCTTATTAAACCAGCCAAAATAGTTTTCAGCCTGAGTCGTAAGATAAGTCTCTGGAAAGAACCATAAAAGTTACATAAATGGGAAAGCCAACCACTTGATTATAACAGAAAGGTGTTATCCTGCAGGAAAGAGTATATCAAAGAAGATTTAAAAATTACTTAGAACTACAATGGATTCTGTTTCTTTATAAATCCTTCAATGACTCTTTGGGGAGGAAATGAATGAAATTTTACTTTGACTTCTGCACTTTTTCTCATGGTTACAAAGAGAGAAGAGGCACCTACTAGTAAAAATTATACAACACACCTGTCATATAAAGCAGTAAATTTTCATGTTACCTATAACAGCAAAAATTTAGTAAGGTCAGCAGCCATCACCATAACACTGCATCACTAGAACAACTTTACAGCATGCTATTGTAGGGCTTTAAATCCCCAAAGTAAAAACTGCAAAATTAGTGTTGAAATGGACTATTTCAGTAATCAGAATAACTTAATATTCAATCTACCTTGAAGTTTCATGGTACCCTTAAGGGATGTCGTAAAAATGAGCAATAATACTTTCTGGCAAGGGTCTGGTCATCATCACCAGTAACACATGCAGTTGATACAGAACATATTTCTACTTCTGGACCAACAGGAGGTCAGCAGAAAACAGTAGTGCTCTTAACCTGGATAAAACACAAGCATTTCATGTGGGTTCCTATTTTACTTAAACTACTCGTTATTGTCAGTCAGACAAAAATGATGTCAAATTAATCAGAAGACTGAAAAATAAGCAATGCCCTCCTTGAGGTGTAAAATGAACCATTATAATGCATCTGACTGGACTGTATTTCTAGAACTCTGCATTGTATGTTCTCAAACAGATAATGATTAATCTTGTCCCTGATTAAAAGCCTGAAACTTCAGAAGCCAGGGCAAAATTACATATTTGTGATCGTAAGAAATTATGATAGCCACAGCTGAATTTTAGACACTCCTGAAAAAAAGGGAGGAGGAGGAATCCCTCAACTCTTCACATCATTCTCTATTTCTCTGCACTTTTTTCTCACTTTCCTTTTTCATTTTTCTTGTTTCCCCTCTTTTCTCACCTCCATATCTTACAGCTCTCTGTAAATTCATGGTGCTGGCGAGGTGATTTGATGGACTTCTTTGCTTCTAAAACTGCTATATAGCATTTCACTGACAAACTGCTGATGCATGTTAGCTCAGAAATGGCTGCACTCACTCCGGAACAGAGACATCATTCTCTTTCCAGTTTGTTATATACACACAGTGAAGGAAAAGTGACATATAACGTGTAATAATATTAAAGATGTAGAGTATTTTCAGCATTTGTCTTCAGTATGATGCAGAATGGGCTTCTGGTACAGAAACACCTGTATTTGGGTTCACTAAATCAGCAAGTCTTTTCTCTCTCAGTTGGTGGTAGGCAGAGGCTTTGCAGCCTGTGGCAGGACCAGGCTGCCTGCATGCACATTTGACAAGGAGCCTGTAAACCCTGCAGGAGCAGGTTATCTTAGGCCAGCTCTCAGTTAAAAGCCATACTAGGACCAAAGCAGAAGGGCCACAAGCGCAAACATGCTGAAGGCTTGCTTGTCTCTTACAAAGGAAAAGTCATTTTGATCCCTTTAAGAGTTTCTGCCCTGTTTTTGCTGAAGCCACACATGCACAGCATTTTGTGCCTTTGGCTGTTTATGCTTCCTCGCTGTTGATGATGTTAATTGAACTATCCACATACCCCA
Organism: Pampusana beccarii; assembly: GCA_013399365.1. Classification (NCBI taxonomy): domain Eukaryota; kingdom Metazoa; phylum Chordata; class Aves; order Columbiformes; family Columbidae; genus Pampusana; species Pampusana beccarii. The sequence continues at coordinate 127,816 of VWYH01004268.1, read as the reverse complement.
TAACAAGAAAAGGAAGGATGTGGTTCAGTTAGCATCTAGCCTTGGAAGTGAAATGAAATTATAAACCTGTGATTTCATTAGTGAAATGCCTGCTAAAATCTAAACTCTCTTCAGTCCCTACAGGGTCACTAACACTTAAGCTTCCATGGGACTTCGGCAGCTTTGTAAAACCCTGCCCTGTTTAAGATGTGAATCACAACCTCTTTTGCTATCCTTGCAGAACGTACTCCCAACTCCCAGTGTTGTTGGACATCCCTCCTCACTCCAGGGCAGCCTAACAAGCCACTGGAAGAAAGAGAGAAGTTCAAATTACTTTGTAGGAGAAACAGAAGAACAAGTAAGACCTCCAGGGGGTGAGTGCTTTGCTTAAGCCACAAGCAGATCTATAAAATGAAGAACACCATTAAGCTTCATTCTTCATATAACCCAAGAGTGTCACGGCAGAAAAAAATAAAATCAGACTGTAATGCAGTTCATGATCACCAAAACCACCCATATGCAATAAAAAACGAACATGCAAGCCCTGCACAAAGGGCAACAGGCTCCAAGAGAGGCAAATGATTATTCAAAAGGCTCATTTGCAAGTCCCCATTTATCTTATTTTTCCATTTCACACCCTCCCACCTGTGCGTTCCACCCTCTTTCACAGAATCGCAGAACGTCAGGGATTGGAAGGGACCTCAAAAGACCATCCAGTCCAATCCCCCCGCCGGAGCAGGAACACCCAGATGAGGTTACACAGGAAGGTGTCCAGGCGGGTTTTGAATGTCTCCAGAGAAGGAGACTCCACAACCTCCCTGGGCAGCCTGTTCCAGGCTCTGTCACCCTCACTGAGAAGAAGTTTCTTCTCAAATTTAAGTGGAACCTCTTGTGTTCCAGTTTGAACCCATTGCCCCTTGTCTTACCATTGGTTGCCACTGAGAAGAGCCTGGCTCCATCCTCACGACACTCACCCTTTACATATATATAAACATTAATACCAATCCACCCACATTAATACCAATCCACCCGAGCCAACCTACCACCTGCCCTTGCACACTCCTGCTAAGACCTCCAGGCTTCTAAATCTTGCCCTCCACCATGCTCATGACCTCTCTTGCTCCTCTTCTCAGCATGTGCTTGGAAAGGAGCTGTCACTCACAGAGGCTCCTGAGAGTGATGGGTCAGCTCAACCTTGAAATCCCTGCTCAGGCATGACAAGTCCCTGGGCACTTCTGCGCTAAATCAAACTGACATCTCCCTGGAAAGCCCAAGGACTGCTGCTTCTTCCAGAGAGAGCACAGGGGAGGGAATGCAAGGAGCTGTAAGCAGGACAAAGCACACATGGCGGGCAAAAAGAGTTTTCCAGGAGAAAGGGGACAAAGCCGCAGTGTCAGCAGGGCAGGTCCAAGGGCCCTGCATAGATGATTGCCGATGTAACAACAGCATCTTTATTTCAGGTGTCATGCCTCCAGTTAGTTACTCCAATTACCGTTCAACACTCAGGGATGATAGCACACCCCAGCTGGTGCTTGACCTGAATTTTCTACCCATGGAGGTGATCACCATTTTAAATTTTGAATGTGAACCTTGATACAGGATTCATTTATTGCCTTGACATTAGGCTAATGCAGGAGGAAAAAGTGCTTAAGGACTGCTGGGAAAGGAAGATGGTTTAGAATACAGTTAGCAGAGCACTTCAGTAAACCCACAGCAAACTGGAAAAAAAGATGCATTTGTTTCTTCTGGAAAATGAGTTTCTTCTAATTAACATCTTAAACAGCACAGGCCTGCCCCTTTAATCATAACTTCTCACAATTAATATAGCTATGTCATCTTTGTAAATAAGCCATTTCATTTATAATGCAAGAAGCACTTGTTGTTTCCAGCCTTTTGTAATCCAACAAGTCTGACTGCATAATTTATGAACCCTTATGAAATGTCATATGCTACTGCGTGATCCTCTGAACCTCCCGTCACTTAAATGAAAAACAAAAGGCAAAAAGTACATCTGCTGGTGGTTCTGCTGGCAGAGCTCAGTTCTTCTCTGTTTTTATTACAGAAAGTTACCGTGGCTATCCTGGGGTATGATTCAGGGTGAATAAAAGCCAGTTTATCACACCAGAAATCCCACAACCTCCGACCAGTTCCTAAATATTTAAACTGGAAATACAGTTTTTGAACAAAGCCACTGAAAATTATAACACTTCCACGCTGAGGTCTAAACTGAGGCCAGTTCCAATCAAGCATTAGGCAGAAAAAAATCTTAAAAAACTGAAGCCAGAGTTTGTTTTGCCTTCTGCAAATATAAGGCAAATATTTTCTTATTGTCCATTTATTCAGCTAGTTTGGCTTAATGACTAGTCCTACTCAGATTGCAAACTGTACCAGGAGTTCAAAATGTATGAAACGATGTTTTTCTTTTCAATTCTGTGAAAAAGAATGAGGTGAGAAGGAATGACTTCTTCCATTTTCTTGTTACAGACAACATTTCATAATGCTAAGTCAATTTTTAATACTAAGTATGCTTAGATAAACTTATTTTTATGCATATTTACTACACTTAAGGTAACTTCTACTACTTTTAAATGGTTATTCTTTAGAATGGTAGTTCCACGCTTATTATCTGAACCTTGAATATCTATGAATTCTAACTGCACAATACATGGTTTGAAATAGATGATCAGCTTTTGAAACAATCAAATAAAAAAAAATCAAAATACATATTTTACCATTTACCAATACCATATTTTACCAACAAGGATGCAGTAAATGCACACTAAGCTCTATATACTTCAATAAATGGGCGTATACCTAACACATGCTCCCATGCATTATGCTGATTGCGCACTGTAATAAAGATATTTGCCAACAACTTTTTGTTGTCTGGTGACCCATAAGAAACATCATAAGGAATATGCACAAATCCAAAATATATTACTGTATCACTTATGCCAAGATTTCTTTTTTAATGATTTAAATTGATATGCGAACTCATTTAAATCAACCAATCCCACTTATATTTTCCTCCTCATATGTAACATTTCATATATTATATGTCTAAGGATTTCATTAGGGTTGCAATATTGTTGATGTGGGAACCCAGCCTTAGACCACTAAACAGGATTAATAACAACATAGAAAGCTACTAATAAAAAAATGCCTAGTAAAATAAAACTATACTTCCATAATTTCAAGAATGTTATGGGCCTGCTGTTTTAAAAAGCAGTATCTAAGTATTGTTGTTTATCAGTCCCATATTTTTAGCACTCTGGAAAAATTAATTACTGTTACTAAGAGTTAGCTTAAACATTTTTAGTCTAGACATGCATCCCTTAGGAAATATAGCAAAAAACATAAAAAATGAATAATGAGATAGTTACTATAGTAATATTTCTTCTAGGTTGATAGCATATAATATTATTCATCATAGCAAATCCAAAGTAATGAAATGTCACACTGTTCAGCAGAGGTCCTTGTTTCTATAAGATGCAGGAATCAAAGACTCAGAGGTATGAGTTGGGGGTTTGGTATTTATGCTCTAATCGACTACAGACTTCCCTAGATAATGCTATGGTTTTATTGCACGCAACAGTATGGTAATCCAACAATTTTTGCTTTTCAGCTGCACTATAGAAATCGATTTTATGCTTTCCAAATAACAGGCAGAATTGGATATAGGGACACTCAGGATTAATGTGTGAGCATTATAATATTACACTTTTAAATAATGTGCTCTCTAGAGAAGACTGAAAGACAAGGGATTTTAAAAGCTGGTACATGCTTAAAGCAGGAGAGCAGAGAGACATATTTTCCAGCTTTTGTGCTTGATTCCTTATCACAAATCCTCTGATGCTTCTGGATACTCTGACAGCTCATGCCCTACAGTGATTTTTCTCTATATGCACCTACCCATGAAACTGTGCCCTTTCCTCTTAGATGGGGGACCTCATTGCAGCCATCAATTTTTTATTCACCTTTTCCTCTCTGGATGTTTTGCTTGCTGGTACTCATTTGGTTAGCCTTGCAAAGCTGGGGCATTATTTTGCTGGTTCACCAGGTATTTTTCATGTGATGACTGCAACTACGCCTTTTACATTTGATTCGAATCACACCACAAAACACTTCTATGCAGGTAAAGCTTTTAGAAAGCAAGCAGATAATATCGACTGGAAAAAAAATACCCTGACTGATTTCAGTCCTAATCTGGACTCAAGGAGAACTTTTGATTTTCTTCTATGTTGAAAAACTGGCTTTCCGTTCCTGTATTTTGCTAGTACTTGTTAGCATTAAGCACAGGTTTCAGTCTGTTTTTTCCATGCATGAGAATGCACTCACTGACGAAAAATGTAACAATGTTGGCTGGTTATTCTTCTAGAATGAGACCCACAAAATTGTATAGAAAGGAAGCAGGAATACAGTTGGGCACTGACAATGAACCACTGTCATCATACCGAAATGCTTTTTACTTAAATTACTCATTTAAAACGCTCTGTCTTGTGAGTTATTCCTTCCATACTGAAAAGACTGGAAAAATTAGTAGTAGGTTAAGATGATACAGAAGCATATTAGTTTCCTTTTGTTTTGATTCATAATTGTGTTCAACTGAATACCTCAATACAGGGTAAAACCCCTAAAATTCGTTCTGTTTAAACAGCTGGTCAGGAGTGGGACTGTAAGAGCAGAGAATCCAATTGCGGGGCTGTCTCCACTAAAAGTCCTGTGCCCATTCACAGGTGCAGTCCTACCCAAGCACCGCCCAACAGCTGGAACGCGATGCCAGCCCATTCGCAGCATCAGAACGAGCAAATTAAGGAACGAAGTCACAGAAGAGCTAGCTAGCAAGATAGAAGCATTTATAATTAAAACGTTGTGCCACTACAGAGCCATCACGTTTAACGCCCTAAAAAAGAAAAATCAAGCAAAATGTCTATGACAAATTTCACCGGTGCGCTCTCAATTCTTGAAGCATCATCAAAAAATCATCAGCGTGTCAAGTCCCCTCTGGCCCAATATTTCCCCTTTCAACACAATCTGTTTCCTCTCTAGCCAGTTTCTGCAATTCCTCTATTAATCCAAATCTTCACATATACTTTCCCTGGTGGCAGTTTATGAAAGTCAAGATAGACAATATCTTCTGCATTACCCTTCCATGGAAAGCCAGCTGCCGTCTCAGGAGATTAACAGATCAGTCTGACACAATCTTTCTTTAATACATCTATGCTTTATTTTATATCATACCTCCAAGACCTTTAATCTCTCTACCTTAAAAAACATCTAAAATCTTGAGAATTATTGAAGTGACAGACAACCAAGTCCTTGATTGCCTAGAACATGGGGTTTTCTTTTTTCTTTTTTAAATTTTATTTCTTTAATCTGCGGGTATTAGAGGCAGTGTCTTAAGACACTACTGGAAGTCACTCCCTTTCAGTTATGGATATGGTAGTGAAGGAGGAGGAGGAAAGAGGAGGAAGCTGAAGACAGAGAGAAACCAAAGAAACTGGAGCAGGAACAGCAGGAGCAAATTGGCAAAGGTACAGGGATGGGATGTAGTGACATAAAACCATGTTAGCCTGGAAGCTGACTGACAGCTGTTTGGATGGTGATATCACTAGAAGATAAGAGAGAAGGAGATGGGAATACAAGCAGCAGCCCGACAGGGTTCCTAGTAGGCTAAAATGGGGAGCTAGAGCAGGACAAGAGGGAAGAGACGGGGAAACCCTGAGTCACAGGCAGCAGAAGTGAGAGGATGGGCAGTGCCTGGAACAAGAACAGGGCATCAATGCCAGGAAGATGGCTGGCAGAACAGTTTTGGAGGCTGGAAATACCCTATGAGAGCCTTCCCGAGGGTTAATGGCCTATCCTTTTGGACCAGAAGAACCTGATTATTTTTTTTATTCTGCTGACACCTCTGAAAACAACAGACTCCATAATGTACTCTGCATTGACGACACTGAAGTTGAGACCGCCAGATGAAATCTAATACACTTTATATAATGTACACACACCGCTACTAGTCAGTTGAAAGATTAGGAGTTATGGCATTGATGTGCACAGATAATAGGTAATGCTGAGCTACCTGATGCTCAAAATATTTTCATAAAAGCCAATCTGAAAATCACATATACTGGTTAAATTTAAAGACTATGGGCTTCTGTTCTTCAGAAAGTATTCATATCTCTTTCTGTCATGAAAATAGATTCTCATCATTTTGAAGGACTAGAGGAAGAATGAGCTGTTATTAAATTTTTCATGGTACTGTACATTGATTAGCTGGGAGCTAGGAAAGGTTTAGAACTAGCAGTGAGATGGTTTTTTGTTCTTTTAAAGGGGTAGGAGTTTTAACCATATAAACAAGCAATTTATTTTAAACTTATTTATGTTAGCAGATATTAATTTGAGGATTTCTGAAGCTTCTCTTTCCCTGGAGTGTTGAATTGTTCTTTTCAGAGCAACAGCTGCAGCAAACCTAGTTAAAATAAAAAGCAGGCAGTACACAGATCTATACATATACTTTGCAAGAAACAGGCAGCATACGCAGATTTATACATGTGCCAGTCCCCTAGGATGTCATAATTGTGTTTCTTCTTTTAATAACTTTAGGCTCCAGTGATCAGAATAAAAATTCTATGCTGAAGCTAATGCTTCATCCTTAGTTCACCTCACTACTCTGAATTGTATGGTAAGCAGACTTAAATAAATGCAGGAGTCTGGCTCTCTCCTCACACTGTAGACTCCAGCCACGCACATAATGGGTTGCCTGATTTAATTCAGGGTCTCTCTTTTCAAATCTTACTTTGTTTTTACAAAATATTTGGCTTAGCCATTTCTTTTTATAACTGCACAGATTTTTGAGCCTGCCTTCCAGTGTTAAGCGAATTGCAGTCTCCACTGATACAAGCAACACATCAAGCTTCCTGACTTGCAAGAACAGGTGGGTTATTTAGACAATTATGTTATCCCTAATTATTATACCTACACTTACCATCTACATCCTCTTTCTATAAATGTAGCCCAAAACAGTAAGTTAGTTAAGTAGCTTATTAAGTAGGTATGGCCTTTCAACAGCTATAGTGATTACAGTATGCCAGTACTAATCTTATGATAATAAATGGTTTTTTACTCCTATAACCAGACTCCGGATCACCCTATAATGAAGACAGGCACACATATTACCCGTTGACATGAGGGGCACTGAGACAAATAGAAATAGGTCATAAACAGCACGGGCTAATGGCACAGCGATGAGTAGAAAGCCAAACTCCAGTCTGCCAGTACCTTGTTCAATATGCCTTACTACATTAAGGTTAAATGTGAGCTGAACGTGCCTAAATATACTGCCACTTTCAGTTTCTGAACACGTCAAAAATATTTTTTTCATAATCTGACACCATCTTGAGCCTCATTTGAGATCAGAGATGAACTGCTTTAGGAAGATCAGACGATCCTTGCAGGCCCTGCTGGATTAGGCAAGACCAATAGCCTTGTTTTGTTATGCACAAAATTCATGGGTATTTTTTTCCTCCAATAACTCAAAACCAGTTTCATGATAAAACTCTGAAATTGGCTGTTGATAATGCTGCTGTAAGAAGAACATTGATATCATCCCTGCTCCAGTTTCCTGACCATTACACTATCTTTTCCCTTTGCTCTTCATCATTACCAGTTTAACTGTCCTCTCAAGAACAATAACGACCCTTTCTTTCCATATCTCCTTTATCCTTACCCAGCCTTCTTCTGTGACTTGGGTGCCACTTTCCAAAAATCTCCCTTAAAATCTTTTCCTTTCTTTCTTCCCATTATAACTGGCAGGAGTCATCCACCATGACTTGGCATATAGCGTTTGGTGCCAAAAAGGCCTTCCTAGAGCTGCCTCAAAGCCCACGTCTCCTCACTATTCCCACTAACATCTCTGCTCTTGTGTCAATCTCTGCCAGGACCCTGAGGGCATTGATAGGCTTTAACAGGCTTTAATGGCACTGACTGGCCTCACTTGGGACCTCCACTGACACCCTGCCCATGTCTGAGGAGCTCCAGGTTGCCCAGGCCTGGGCACCCAGACCTTGCCTGGGTTACGCTGTAGTCGTGCCTGTCTCCAGCCCTGTCTCTGGCCCCATCTTCTGGGTGGGCCTTGGATCCATGTTGTAGATCCATCTCCTGCTTCTCTGACTGGGTGCTCCCTGGACCTTGTTCATCCCCTGGCTGTGTCTGGAGCTGTTGATGGACCCCAGTACCAGCACCCAGCTCTGCTGAGACCCTGTGGAACTGCATCCTGACCAGTGAGGGCACAGCTGTGCTGGGGTCACCCTTGGCTCCTGGGTTGTCCTCCTCTGTGGAGCAGCCCCGCTCCCACTGCTCCCTGACAGTCCAGCCAGGACACACATACCCCCAGCTCCCTTCACTGCTTTCCTTTCCTTTCTTTGTGAAGTTCAAGCCCCTCATTCTGTTCTTCCTCACCATACACCTCTGTTCTCTATTCTTTCTGTACCCTACATTTCTTCTACATTCTCCCTGGGATATACTTTTTTAGCTGCTTTTTCTCTCGGGCTTGAATTTATCTTTTTATGACACTTCCCTATCCCCTCAATTCTTTCCATTCACATCCCGTTGTCTTTTTAACTTCTTCTCAAAACCCCACTTATTTCATTTATCCTTCACCAGGCCCAGCTGCTTTCCACTTTGTGGGTTGTTCTCCATGAGGCCTTTGAGTTTAGGCTCTAAAATCCAAAGACAAGAAAGCATCTTTCCACACTTGGTGGTCTCTTACATAGTCTGCCCTAACGGTGGCCTGAAAATGTTCATCTTTTAGTTATTTTGCATTCCTGAAAAAAAAGCCACAGGCACCTTCTGAAATTTCTTCATCTGCCATTAATTTTCTATGAATATGTTGCAATATCTAAAACCAGATAGACTGCCATTGATCTGATCTGCATTATTATTAAGAAATACTTGTTCCCAATATGAAAAGAAGTATCTCTGCTCCTAATTTCTGACTGAAGCCATTTCATAACCCACATGCTGCTCAGCAAAGATGCATCAGTCATCACACATCAGGCAGAACTGACCTCCACAGGTAGTTATGAGTTCCCACACTGAGATGTTGTTGTGTGGCGTGAAGCATATAGCTTGACATAAAGATCTTTCCCACTCACAAAACATGCCTGTCCACCATGTGTTTAGACCTACTGCTCTCCTAAAATGCAGTGTCTTGTGCCCTATCAGCATCATGTTGAAACTAGGCATGGTTATAAGAAGGAGAACTTTAGATTGTTTTGATAAAGTTAAGATTAAATGAAAGGCTAAAGGACATATATACGATACTGTAAAGGAATAAATGCCAACTTCATGTTTAGTAGCTGTCTTAATATGGGAGAGGTAACTTACCCCTTAGTCCAGATACTACTCAACCATTAAGAATAGGGCCAATGTAATTTACTATCCCTTGACAAAACAGTCTCTTGGAGGAGCAAACTGAATGTTTTGCTGTGCTAGGACTACGCCTGATTCTGTAAGCACAGCTCTGCATTGTCTCATAGAGGGCCTGTGATGAAGGTCAGAGCATACACACCACATGCACACATACGCATGCACATATATAAACATACCCCGGGCTTTAGCTTAAATCAAAATGAGGATTGAAGGGTTCTCTCAGGGACCTCACCCTCCTTCCTGCCTAGCTAATTCATTTATATTGCACGTTTAAACTTCTTAAACTCAGTTGAAAAGGAACTTCCTCAGAAAAAATGCCAACTAGGCAATGTTATCAAGTGTGCTTGATTCTCTGAGGGAAATACAAAAGCTAAGTTCCTCTTGCATGTCCAGCACTTCATAAACCAATCCACTCTGTAGCTTACTTGATGCCTTACTAGACATAATGCCTTATAACTCTCTTATCTTAATGAAAATAACTATGTACATGTATGTGGTTGTACATCTTAAAACTCAGCCTGCTTCCTTTGTCATAGATACGATTATGCATATAGTACAGCATTTACATAAGCCTAACTGGAAATGCAGTGAAGATTGAGGTAAACCAACTGTATCCCACGGAAAAATCGAGGAAACTGCTACTCATCAAACTTCTGTATGCATTTCTGGCTTGAAACACCTCAGCTTTCTCTGAGGTGGCAACGGATGCCGTTTCAACTTTATCAGCTGTTCTACATGGTACAAGAACAAATAAGCCAAAATGGAATGAATTCAGAAATTTTTTAAAAAATTCATTTAACCGTTAATCAGGTAAACTTAACCTGACAGAAAACCTCCCACATCTTGTTCACTTACTTTTGAAATACCACACACCCAAACTGGGAGGAAATTGTTTTAGTGTGATTTATAACAGCCATGGAGAGTTATATTCTTTTTGGTAATGACATTGTGAGATACGTTTTCTCTTTTGGGAGTAAGCTTCTGAAGAATTTTAATCTGTCTCATCTACCGTTACAGACTTCAGCAAAACTGTGAAATCCTCACGAGAATCAGGCCTCTATAAAAATCCCGTAATGACCCATGATCATCTCTCCATTTTTGTTTTATTTACGTTGTAGATACTAGGCTTCTTCAAACTTCCACCAACCAGTGGAAATCAGCCAAATATATAACCCAGTGGGCCATTTAAAGGGATTTAGCTGCAAGTTACGACTGCTACGTTTGTGGACAGCTTTCAGTACCAGAGAGTGTAAGGTGAGAGGCAGAATCTGAAGACCGGGGAGCACAGCTTCCAACCTGAAACCTTCCGAGTATTAGTTCATGACCTACAGAAAACGGATGAACTGGACAGCAGGAGCTCTCTGTGTACAAGTGGGAAGGGCGCTGCTTAAAACCGGTCCTTGCTTTGGCAGCTGGGGGAGATGTCAATCCTGCCTCTTAGGCTGGCAGAGGCTGCCTAGAGCCTGGTTTAAGCTGGTGTCTGTACAATCAAGCTATTGGGGCTTAACTAGGTAGCGTGCGGCAGCTGAGTGGCGGCGACAGGCTGTGCATGCTTTTTGCACATGAGATGAAATGCATTAGCTTTAACTTCTTGCATCCAGATTATTTGCCAGATGGATTCCTAACATACAACAGAACCAAACTGCTGAATTATTTTACATATGCTCGGAAAGCTTGGGAAAAAATAAACACACAAAAGAAGTAACTAATGGGAACCGAGTGATGCATTTTTGAGCGCAACGGACTCCATCATTACTTCAAAAAACATCTGTACATTACAATCCTATTAGAAAAAAAAATTCAAAAGTCAAAGTAGTTTCCCATTTCCGAGTGAGAAAACAGGTCCAATTTTTTAGATAATCAAAAAGAGAGGCTTTTTTTTGACTGAGTAGATCTCACGTGTTGTTCTTATCTGAGCATATTGCTCAATAGCAATGGTGTACAAATGTGTTAAATTAAAGCTTATAATGTGCTGCAAATCCTTTAGCTATTTCTGCAAGAAATCACCTTTTCCCTCTTCAGTATGAATCTACATTGCTGCTCCTGTACAACAGATGTGTTATTATTATTATTGTTTCTTTTGGTTTGGGCTTCCAGTCCTACAGAGTACTCTGCCCTTTTCATCTTTCTTTAAAAAAAAAAAAAAAAAGCAAAAAACTCCCCAGACCAAATTAAGATAACGCAGCCACCAGAGGGAGTCTCTGAGATCTTTCTAGAGAAGAAAAAAACGATTGAAAGTGACAGAAATTAATGAAAATAATTATAGTTGAGAAATTGGGTTCCAAGAAGCAGCAGGTTTGCCTTAGGACCAAATCCTATATCAGTGTAAGGTTTTGTAAAAAGATTTAATTTACAGCATAACTGGCTCCTTTCAACTTGGAAAGCATGCTGAGGAAGGACAAGAATCAGACTGGGATAAGAATGACTTTGATTAACAGTTGCCTCACCTGAAAATACAGCAACTCTTCAGTCTCAATGAGTAGCTAGAAGCAATTCAGATTACTCAAGAGAGCTAGCCTTTTGCAACCAAATGTTAATATATAAATACACTAAGGCAGTAGAAGAGTATCAAATTTTCACTATCTATACATAAACTTTTAAACAGATTTGCAAAAGAAAACATATAACTTGTGTCCTCTGTAAGGAACCTGTGTGTACACAAGTTTTATATTCATCACAGCTGCCTTGCCGAGCAAATGGATGAAAGCAGAGTTCTTCAGAAAAGGCTGCAGAGCTTTTTCAGACCTCTCATCATCTCGCACAATCCCCCTCATGTTCCCTAGACAGCTGACCTTCAAAATGTCATTAAAAATATGAAATATTAAAAATACGCTACTACAGAGTAGCATCTGTGTTTTATATCCCATTCCTTCCGTGGCTCTTCAGAAGAAATCTGCCTTAAAGCATATATTGCTTGGAGGATGAAAAAGGATACAGTATGTTTGTATCTGGTATCTCCAAAAGTACATTTATTGAAATATTCATCACTTGTTCTAGTCCCTGAACTACTTCTGAATTGCTTATGCTGTCTTTGAAAAGATGCTTGCCATATAAAGACTTTATGTGCTGTTATTCTTAACTATCATCTTTCTAACCAAGAAAACTTGCCAGAGGGGCTTTACTTCACAATGACAAGAATTTATGCTTTAGTTTACTTAGTTTGGAACTGGGATGTTTCCCTTTCTCTTCCTATTAAAGGAAGAAAATGTTGCCAAGCAGACCAATTGCTAGATAATGCACAGTACTTAGTCTCTCAAGATGCTTCTCTTGTGTGCTAGGGGACTTCAGTTCTGGATTTTTCTTTTCCATAACTTAAGAAAATATCCTACTGGAATCAACACTGGTAACACTGATCATTTGAAGCTATCTTTCTTTCACATATCTGAAATAACTCTACACAGGCAACCTGGGTTAAAATAAGTGGTAGTCTTGAGAAAGATGACACGTCTGTAACAGGCTCAGATATAAGAGGACTGGAAGAATGGCCTTGTGAGCAAGCCTAACTTCAGCATTTTGTAAACCGAGGATTTTGCAGTCCAATGTCCTTTCAACCTCTTCAAGTACGCCTTTAACCGAGCATGACTTTAAGAAGGCAGACTGATGCTTTCCTTCATGTGGCTCCATTCTGACCAACACTCTGCTGGGTACAAGGGTAGCTCCAGCCTCAGACTCAAGCCCAGTTACTCCTTCCCTCAGGTTAAAAGGGGAGGCTACACCTCTCTCCTGCAACCTGAAGCTCCAGGTGCATGGGGCAGGATAACATGCAGTGTAGGAATACTGACATACTTTTGCAAGCACCTAAATGCCTTTTGAGTATTTGCAATCTCTGATAACTAATGGAAAAAAGTAACGTGCTGGCACAATTAGATATTACTAAAATATTGTTCTAACATTTCCTGAAATCCTAAGTTATGAAGCCAGAGCTAAAACAAGCATCGAAAATTTCAGCTTAACGGTTATGAAGTTAATAGGGCTTATAATCCTTCTAAGGATTCGTGCTGAAGCAGCTCTAGCTACAGGCATCACCACCAACTCCACCTTTCCAACACAGCAGAGCACAGCCCCTCTCGACAACACAGCAGCTCATCACACCCAGTATGATCGTGGTTATATAACCAACCCCAGCACAAGGCACTTGCCATAAATGCTGACGTCACAGTGATTTTGAAAAACAACATTTCTATTAACATTCTGTCTCCAGCTTTCCCAGCTGGCTGACTGCAGACCATTTCCCAGGATGTTCCAGTTCCTCCCTGCAGAGCTCTCTCATGTATTTTAATAATAATTCATAACATTTCTATTGCACCTTTCACTTTGATTCCCACTGACATATTCAGCTGTGACTTTCAGAGCAGCAGTAATACTGTTGTAGCTGTGATTGCCTTCGCGACACATCACAGCAACACTTGTAGGGAAAAGAAATGTATTTTGCTAGACCAATTAAGTTAATTATAAAAAAATGGACCATCTCGGAGTCATACAAGGCCCTGCTCACAAAGTCTGCTGTATTGTCTCTACTACAATTATAAACTAGCAAATACCCATTTAACGCCACGCTGGCCAAAAGATTTAATTGATTGGCAATATAACCTAACAAGGTTACAGGAGTTAAAAGTTTGCAAAGATTTTATATTTAGAACCAAGAGCAAAATCTAATCAAGCTAGAATCATATTTTCAAACGCACCTTTCCTCTCCCTCTCCTTATTAGTCTCTTCAGTGACTTTTTCCCCCTTTTGATATATATATATGGATCAGTGAGGAGCTACTTAAGTTTTATGCATAAGAGACCAAGAAATATGTGTCAGAACAAAGACAGATCAATCTAATGCAACAGCAATAAAAGCAAAAATGAGAAAAAGTCAGATCTATTCTTAGCATTTTTTTTCCCTGAGTTTCAGGAACAAGTACAGTAAGCAACCACATGCTGACATTTAGTATGCTACATCTAGTAGCATACATACAAGGCCAAAATAAAGTAAGCAAACATCAGTGAATATAGCCCAAAAAGCATAAAAAGGATGCAAAGTGCTAGAAAGTAAAATACTAGCACACGTAGAGGATGGGGATCGCATATTTCTTCCACAGCCCCAGCAGCACTTCTCCAGGCCCAAGTAGTTAACTTCTACAACCAGGCACTTTTTGACTTCCAAGATCTCATCTAAAACTGGCATCCCTGCTGAGATTGTGAAAGGTCATGAGGAGAGCAAGTGTGATGCAAACACTTGAGCAACCATAAAATCCATTTTACGTTTGTGAGGTCATTTAATACCTATTTAGATGGCAGCAATATTTCGTCACTATTGAACTAAAGTCACTGAATCAGGAGCTTAACATGTAATTGTTTCTTTAACGCCCTGGCCAGATTCAAGGTTTCAAGGCCATTGTGGATTTTATGTAAGCAAGTATGAGATGCTGCCAACAGAGCATTTTATTGCTATACAATGAAAATATTGGCTCTACATGTTCAGACTGAGATATGGGAAGAAATGTCTCAAGATGCATGTCTCTGAAATCAGATATTTTGTATCTTACTTTTAAAAACCATTCAATTAATTTCTGTGTCATGTATGTTTCCCATACTTGAGAGACCTTTGATCCTCTATGGGCAAAGGAGGAGAAGTACATCTAGGATTGATTGTTAAACAACAACAAACTGTAATAGCCAGCATATTCCAATAAAAGCCAGTTCATATGACCCTCTGCATCTTTGTTTTAACCAAGCCAAGAACACTCCTGCTAAGCCATCTGTTCCTATAATGAAAGCAGCAACACAAGGACATTGAAGAATGTGAGCTGTGCCTTAGCAGTTTGCTCCTACTTGCGCCAAGGCAGCATACGGTCACGTTGTGTGTTCATAAAGACACCAATGCAACAAACTGTTCCTCTAATTTCAGCTGAGGATAGTAGCCAGACTATGTTAAAACCAACTATGGCAGTCATAATAGCAGTAACAGTGATGATTATAGTAATAACAGACCACAATAGTACTGCCACACATAATGTCTCTATAGTTTTCTTATTTTCTAATAGTCATTTCCTTTACTTACATTACACTATAGAGATTTAACCCTGTATTGAAAGGGTTGTTACATTATTTCACCTTGGTCAAGTACTACGTTTGTTCTAGACTAAAGTTAGAAGAGTTACGAAAGAAAGGGCAGGAGAGGTAGATTATATCCTGCCAGAATAAAGTATTTCTTAGGCCATATTTGCAGTTTGGAATCATTCAGGCTCTTGAACATAAGCAAAATGTCCATATGTGTACTATACTTGTTGCATACACTTCAAAAATTCAAACAGCAGGTCTCAGATTTTCAGCTGCTTTTTTTGTGTTAGGAACACACCTCAGCCTTGCACCCAACTTGCTCTAAGTCTCTGCGCTTTGGACATGACCTGTGCATCATATTCAGCTATTCTACAACTGTATAATGCCTGTATAACAAAGTGTGTCCCACACACTTCCCATGTCCTTGACAGGATTGATTAGACAAGTCTGATAGGGAGGCTTCTTTTGATGTGTGTTGATACGTGGTATATCACAGAATAACATGCTGACTAATAGGATTTGTAAGTATCTGAAAATGAACTCCCCTTTAAAACGTGTGCCTCTGTAACACCAGACTTGGATGTAGATGCAGAAATAACAAAAAAAAAAGGTGCTATACACTAGGCTGGGCAGTGGAATTTGTTATAGCTGCCTATGAACTGCTGATGAGTCAAACATGAGCCAAAGTGGGGAGCTCAGCTTGCACTATGCTGACCTACACCATTCCTCTCAGACATTCGCATAAGATCAGAACAGACAGTCAGTCTTCTGCTTAGAAAACATCTCCCTGGTGTAGTTTCGTAAGATTCAATTCTCTCCTGTATAACAAAAGGAGATAAATCTCCAGTGAAGGCTGTGAGGTTTTATGTCTCGTGTGACACACAGCTGATACTCTACTTCGTACATCCACCATTTCAAACACACAGGTGAAACTTTCACTGAACTATCTTGATTCCCAGGTCTGGCCAAGGAAGAATTGAATCCTTGAAAAGGAAAATATTTTAAAGAATTTGCTATATTGTGAAGGTTGCTTTCGATCAAAAGCAGGTGGTAGGTAGTCTGTTGCAGTCTGGAGTGTCTTCTGGATTCTTTACTTGGTATGCACATGATTTCTGTAATTATAAATACTTCTTCCACTGTTGAGTCACTTATTACTTGAAGTCACTGCCAAAGCATCTTTCTCAACTTTTGGCTTAACTACTATATCACACTATACCTGGAGACAGACGAGAAAGCTACAGAGTTTATAACTAAGGGGAAAGAAGAACATATTCCCAGTGACCCAGCATGCCATGTTAGTTTCAGGACCCCAAATCAAACTCCAAACTCCAACTTCCAAATCTCAAAGTGAGAAGGTTCCGCCCTCTCCTGCAACGGCCTCTATATGGCCACAGCAGCTGCAATCTCTCAGTGTCCCCAGGACCGAGATGCCAAAGACAAGACCTGCGACTACAAGAGATGAGGGTGACAAAGACTGTCAGAATGTCACCTCTTCTGCGGAGCTCTCATGTATGGAATATGATTGTGATCTCAAAACTTACTGTTACCAGAATGAAACAAAAGAGTCATGTCACAATACAGGTTTTTTCTATAGGAATTTTCTCAATGAGAACAAGTGGAAAAAGCATCAAGAAAAAATACAGCCCTGTTGCACTCTTGCTTTATGCACTGCAGAAGAAAGGGGAATAAATATGGTCAGTGATAGCTTTTTTGACTTTTTTCTGCACAGAAAGCTTTAGTATTCTGTGTTCAGTATTCTATAGTTTACAGATTAGACAGATGCACAAGGGCAAATTGAGCTTAAAAATGTGAAAGCCAAAGTGCACGATTCACATTACTTCTGCAGTTCTCTCTCAATGCAAAATTCTACTGCAAACCAGTCAGATTAAATATTTTGTTGGAAAACACATGCAGGATTGATTATGAATGACCTCAATACATCTCAAACGACTCAACCTAGTACAAGGACAGATGGGAAGCTACAAGTGATCAGATCCTCCTTCTAGGGGATTTAGAAGACTGTGATGCACAGAGGGTTAGTTTTCAAGAAGCACTCAAAACAACTAATAGCTTGAATCTTAAGTTTTGAGGACACTCCTAAGGAAAAATGTGGTTTTTTTCAGCTATTTCACAATTTAAATCTTAAAATTTCATCAACTCCTAACCTGTTATACAAGGCAGAATCTTCCAGAGTCGGAAATAGAACAGAAAGAAACCAGATGTGTGAATGATTGTTTAGAAAACCAAACTGTTGTATAAAACACATGCAGGGCATTAAGGAAACTGAGGCAGGAGACCAGCTCCACTAATTTCTTAAGCCCACACAGACACATGCCCAAAGGATGAAACAATCATCTGCTACATGTTATATCTATTCTGTACCATTATAATTCAGAAACAGTCAGATATTTTGCCTAAGGAGTCTTCCCAGCTGGCAATGCTAACACATCATCGAAAAATCATGTATCCGTTTCAAAACTAAAGAGAAATACAATTTGGTAACAATTACTTCAGCTATTTATTCCTCCAGATTTCACATATGAAGACACAGCTTTCCATCCCTGAAATAAACTCACCCTGCAGGCGGGATACAGGTGAGGGGTTCTCACCACTGTGTCCCAGTGAATGGAGATGCACAGAGACATCTCAGCCGCTTCTGTATGACAAGTCCAACATGCAGTGGAATTGCAGTGGCTCAGCTCACTTGAGGTAGACCACGGGCAGGCATTGCCTTTATCTCACACAGCAGCCTTTATATGTGGTCGTACAAGCTGTAGAAAGAGACAAAGCCAACACTACGCCTACTGGCTCCAAGGGTACCTGTAGCACAATCAGTGCTTGAAGAAGCCACATGGCGAGGCCATAGCAGGGACGGTATCTGGGAGCAAGAGTGGTGACCACTTCAGAATGAAAGGAATGCTCTCCTGCACATACAGAAGACACACTCACGTAGGCTTTGAACAAGGGAGAGATGTTCATGCTGAATAATCAGTCTTAAGAACTGTCACCTGTGCTGGCAGAGAGGACAGAAGATCCATGCTTAAATAAATATAACTTGTTTGATTTCACTGCCTCCAGCAAATGCTTCAGTATATATTTACATGAAGAACTGGGGAATGAGTAGGTAGAATACAATACTCCACTCCATTCCAGAAGCACGTTGCATGAAAACCCCACAAACCCAAGCGTGGAGCAATGTTAAGATTATTTTTCTGCCTACTAAAACCCTGTAACTTTGCTGTTAAACTTGACATTTGGAGAAGATTCATTAATGGTCTAACAAGAGGTGAATCCACTCATATGGCACATTTGTTTTCAGTAGCAAGGGATACATGACCTCACCCAGAGGCTGTGGGAGAGGTTTTTGGTTCAGAGCACCCAGGGGACAAACCCAAGTGTCAGGAGCTGGACTCCAAAGCAAGAGAACAACATTAAGAGCCACTACGGTTAAAAGAGCACGATGATACAGGCACTGCCCTCGTTTAGCAGGCACCCAAATCTCTGAGCAGTTTTGCAGCCAGAATAACCAGGGGATCAGACTGCAGCTCTCGTGTAGCTCCAGTTCTTAAAATTTACCCATTTAGAAACCTTTTTGTCTTAGTTCATTCAACTCGTAGCATATGCAGCATTATCTATTGACAAATAACCTTTACAACATATAGGCATAGGAGAACGTGTACTAACAAACTGTCAGATTCAATATTTGCTTGGTTGTAGCTGACTCATTATGCAACTTGAACTTTTTATTTAAATACAGTGTGTGCGCACAGTATGTCTCTTGGTATTTGCTTTGTTTTTTGAAATATGCTGTTAAGTGAAAAATGTTCTGCTGTACAAACCAAAGATGTTGAACACAGTAAGCTACTGTCAGTCTTAAAACACATACTAATTTTTCTAACAGCTACATTGCATAAATAGATATTTAGAGTCTGTTTAAAAACAGATTATTTATATAACAGTTCATAATAAACCCTGTAGCAACAGTACCATTTTCATGCAAATTTGTACTCCTTTTGTCTAATATTCTTGTTCAAAGGTAAAACAGTTCTCAAGACAAAGCACTATTTAGTGATGTAGTTTTTCATCTACATAAATTCTGATCAATATCAATGTTATAAATATAATGGGCCAAATTCAGCTGTGTTATAAATCCACAGCTTTCAGAATATTCTATAATTAATGTTTCTTGCCTTTGCAGAATACTGGGCAGATGGTCACATTTTAAAGAGATTTCAGTACAGTGGCGAGAAGTCATTCCCCACTAATGGTGCCATACGATTAAGGTGTCTTAGGTCAGGGTCCAGTGTTGAAAGATGGTACAAAATCGCAACTTTCAAGGACTTTTACTAGAAACTTGGGGTAAACCAGCTCTGAAAATGAAGTACTTTGATTAAACTGGTGGTCTTCAGTGCTTCTCTTTATGTTAATAACATTTCACCGTGGGGTGCTGCCTCATGTGTCAGGCTCAGCCCCAGGCAAAGATTTTACATTAAATGGTAAAATAAATGCTTAGAGGACAAACTCCAGAACCTAAAAGAAACACAAGCCATCAGTTGTCCAAATAAACTGGGGCCACAACACAACCTTCAGAAGGCCAGTGGGTCTCCCCTGCTCAGTTTTATAATTTACACGATCAGGTAGGGCAGAAAAATTTTGCTGTGTAGGCGTTAGCCTAAGGCAGCTGAAGTCTATTGAAAAGAAATACGAATTTCTAAATTGGTATTCAGATTGAAAAAACTGAAGTGAGCTAAATGTTATATTTTAAAATGTCTTCAATGTTTATACAGTATCTCTAGAAGTATGATCCTGCAAGGAAAATTTGGCAATTGTACTCCTCTACTTAATTGTGACATCTTACTTCTGATGCAATCCAAAGTATAACTCCTCTGGTCTTCACTGAACCAGGTAACACAGAAAATACGTAGAAGAGGCCACAGCACCAGCCTTGTGTGACAACTGGCTCCTAAATATAAAACTTTCAGGCACAGGTGAACCATTCACTCTCTTTGCCTGTTCAGTACCGGCTTTCCCTTCAAAACTGACAGCAATTATGAGGAATTAGTGCCAAGTGACCTGGGGCTATGAGACAGGTAGGTATCCCACAAGAGTACAGTAAGACAAGGCCCTCGGGTGAAAGCAACTTCAGATCTGGAGCTAACAAGCGATGATCTATTGAAAGAAGAAGGATCAATGCCCAAGTACAAATCCCTGTTGTACTCGGCCCTCTTGAACATACCCCATTCGATATTCATTTTTTATTTTTTTTACAAGTCAAAAAGTCCTATTTCTGGCTGCTTAACCTTGCATTCTGTATTACGCATGTGTAAAGAACATGATTATTGTGTACAAGTATATTTTTTCCTCGAGCAATGCATAAAGGAGTTGGTGTTCACATATGTGTAAGGCATATGTGTGAGCGTTCATCCATATTAACATTTTGGTTTGTCAGTGGCTAGGTCTGTGTGCAAGTAATCAAAAGACAGGTTGAGACACAACAAGGAAATCTGTCCCTTCTGCAAAATCGAATCAATCATGTACTGTCAACAGAGATTTAGCTCACAAAGAGCTTGAGTCTTACAACACGTTATTGCCTTAAAGGCCATGCTGTTAAAGAAAATTATATAGATTAAGTCATTTCTCACCACAGT
Source organism: Pampusana beccarii (assembly GCA_013399365.1). NCBI lineage: Eukaryota > Metazoa > Chordata > Aves > Columbiformes > Columbidae > Pampusana > Pampusana beccarii. The sequence continues at coordinate 106,713 of VWYH01004268.1, read as the reverse complement.
ATTACATCCTTTATTTAAATGTCTAACAAAGGAACAAACAAACAAAAACCATAGCTGTCAAAAAAATTCTACCATCTAGGTCTGTAACTCAATGACCACTGCTAAAACCAAGGTGACTGGGAGCCTTTCTGCAACCTGCCATACACATGTCAGGGATATTATCTTTTTTTTTTTTCCTGACAGCTCTCTTCTTTTTTTCTTTCTTTTTTTTGCATCCAAGCCGTGTATTGCAGTTGACACAATTTCTTTTCTCTGAAGAGCAGAGAGAACAGAAGTCATCTGAGTTTCGTTTGTCTGCCTGCTCAGGGGATCTGAGGAAACAGGGAGAACAGATGGGCAAAGTAGCATGTGCGAAAGTATCTCTGAACCCAGCAACTCACTCGACAGAACACCTAAAAGGGACACTTCAGCTGTCATGTTCTCTAACATATCAGGTAACATATTTGGTGGGGTTTTTTTGTCGTTGTTGTTGCTGGGTGGGGGTTGTTGTTGTATGGTTGGCTTTGTTTGTTTTCGGGGTTTCTTTGTGGGGTTTTTTGTGTGTTTGTTTTTATTTGTGGGCAATTTTTTGTGGGTTTTTTTTTTTTTGGTGGGTTTGGTTTGCTTGTTTTTCATTTTTTTAAAATCACAGGCATTTTAATAAATTAAGCCCCAAAGGAGAACATCTGTGGGTCTCTTGGTATTGACAGCATTCTGTTAGTCCAAGAAACCAAAATGCTCTGTCCACCGGACCAAATTTATGATCTTCCAGAAAAGGGCTTGGATTGTGGTGTGACTGAAGAGCTGCCCAATTCCACTAATAGAAACCGCTACAATTAGTGCAGGGAAGGTACAACTGAGCTCTGTTCCCACCGTGGAATGTTATTTCCTGAGTCTGGGTAGCTCCTCATAAGAAAAAGGATTTACATCCTAGCAGCATATAACACCCACGGACCCTGACAGATTTAGTAAGAGGTACAGTGATTCAGTACAGAGAGGAGGGATTAAAAATAGTGACGTTGTGTCTAAATTGCCTCCACTGTGTCTCTTAACACTGACAACCTCAAAGCAGCCACTTAGGACACTTAGAAACCACCTGTGCAATTGCAATTGTGTGTCCACAAGCAAAGGTCATGAAGCATTCCCTGGACATGAAAGCAATAAGGCCAAGAAAAAGACAACCCAGAAAAAAAAGCCCCATTGTGCAGGTAGTTAGTGAGCTAAACCAATATTTCGTATTCCAAGCATTATGGCTTTAAAAAGGAATGAGTCAAAAAAGCAAGGAGAGGCATAGCATAAGCTCAGTGCATCACTGTGCCCCAGAATATCATTTAATGGATACAGAAGAGCTCAAATATACAGAGAGACTGATTCTACTTCCACTGTCTGCAATCAGTGTGTTTGTTCTGGGATAAAACAAACATCCATAATCAATACTGAAGGAATACTTGAGCAACTGATCAAGGAATAATTCATCCCTGTGCAAAGCTTACCCTTGTAAGTCTGCCAAGGTCAGTGTCACTTCAGGTTATCAGCTGCTAGAAGTGCTGGCTAAGTTAAAACTGCCTAGAGCAAACATTGAACTTACATACCCGACTTCTTTGACAAAATGTATGTGTCTTACTTTATCTGAGTTTGCAATCCCCTGATAATGCAAGGCACATTCTTCCCCCATATTCCTTATTCTCTGCCCTTACTTCCATTTTTGGCTCAGATAAATCTTCTATATGTAGCAGAACGAAGCTTAATTAGAGAGAACATACTAGTGTCGCTCAGTTGACATTCACCATCATATGTCCTTCTTAAGAAAAAGTTCAAATTAGATTTAAATACTACTAAGTTTTTGGTGGGTTTGTTTTTCTTTCGGTTTGCTCGTTTGTTTTCCAGGAAAATGTTTCTGTATGTGCGGTTTCCCACTCTGATTTAAAAAACAACAAAAAAATCTTTTCTTCAACTTAACATTCAAGCAGTAATCTCCTTATCAAATATGCTACCTCACCATTATGAGCTACAGCCTGAAGAAGACCGAAATCTCATGTAATCTGAATGGAGGTTTTTACTCTGATCATACTTTTAGCAAGTACCCCAAAGGCAGCAGCACCTCTCTGATCTGTCCCCTACCTTCGCAGCAGCTCAGGGCCTTTTTTCCACTGAAAGTTTACGGACTTAAGTTTACTTCAGTGCTTAAGCCAATTCTAAAGCAGTTCTTAAACTCCAAAGTCACTTAAGTGCCTTTTTTAAACATGTAAGCATGTTTTTTTTCTTCCAAGTCTTGACAGTACCACCGCTCACCTTTACTCAGAAATTCAGCATTAGAAGCTGGAACTGCTCGGGTGCCACATGAGGTTTTAATGCCAGTTAATTTCCCAGGTAACCCAGGCAGGAACACAGAGGCCATGCAACCTGCTGGGCTTTGCAGCACTCTACAAGACCAGGAGCAAAAGCTTTCTGAAATCAGTGCAATTTTCCAAACTGAATCTGGATCATTTATCCCACAGGAAAACGTGATTCTTCTTTTATTGCATCAGTACCACTAAACATTCCACATCTGAAAATTACTCCTTAAACATAAAATAATCAGCATTCCGAAGGGAAATGGAGAAAATATTTATGCTTTGACTAGGACAAACCAAATCCAAAGACTTCTGTGTGGCTGTTTCAGTTAAATCAGTCACCTTTTCTACTTCAGCTATTTCTACCAACAGTTCAAGTTGCAAAATCTCTCTCCTTAGAAATACTAAGCAAGGACCCGTACTGTACAAGAAGACCAGAGAGCCATTCTCTCAAGGAGCGAGCCTATTGTGAAAAGAAACCAAACAGATAACATAACATCTTGCAGAAATCTGATTAAAACAAACATGAAGGTTAAACCTCTCAGCAATATCAGATTGTTTAACAAAAGATGCAGCTGGTATGGAAAGATGAACCTTTGCTCTACTGTCTCCCCTTCAGAGCTAAAAATAATAGTGAGTCATGCCAGTAGCTGTGTTGCTATTTAGCTTTACAAATTCAGGTCATGAGGCTTATATGCACAAAATCATTCCTTTCCCACCATGAATCATGAAATTATAGTAAGGACATAAGCACTCAGGAACTGGGCACCAACCAGCCCTTCGTTTCAAAACTGAGCAGGATAGTGCCGGAATAAACAAAATTAATACAGCCAAGTTCAATAAGAGAGTCAAGACTGAAATTACCATTACAATCAGGAAGAAAAAGGAACCTGTCCATAAACCTCTGAATAGTACATCACTCAATCCCTTTTTTCCCCATCTAGTACATCCCTGTCTTTCCTTTTCTGGCATTTTTTGGTATTTCAGACCAAGGCAAAAGGTTACAATGTATTTGTGAGTAATTTTTTTTAAAGCTAGCTGATCTAGACAGATACACCAGATGTTCTGTAGAAAGCTGCACAGGAGCCAAATTACAAAAGAAACATATTAAACACTTTTTAAGTGCCTTGTAGCTTCACAGAGAATCTCCCAGAAAAGGAGCTACCAGTCCACCTGTTCATTTTATTTTCAGGTAAGTACTTTTGAAAATAGGTCAGAGGAGGAGGTAAGCACGGACTAAGGCTGTAAGAGAGCAAGAATGAGTGGCCTTCAGCTGCTGAAAGGAGAGGCTGTATATCCAACCAGAAGGACCAGCATCATCTTGTGTTCTAGAAATATGAGATTTTCTTCATCCCTGCATGTAAACTGAGGTGAGGCATTGTTTTAGAACTGTTTCATACGGCCAAATACCTTCACCTCACGCAACCTCCGCTCACCCCTACCTGCTTCATTCCCAAGGTCATGTGTAGGAGATAAAACAGAGGATCCAGATCTGCTCTTGTAGGAAATTTGGCAGCATCACTGGCAATCAGAGTCCCCATGGCCGGAACGACTGCCTCAGAGCAAGAAAGGAAATTCACTAGAGAAATGGAAAGCTGATGAATAGGAAAATCCCTACATCATCCGATTTCCAAAGACGTTCAGATTAGGGAAAAAATGGCAAATGGTATTTCCAAGTAACAAATAGCAGCATTGTGTTAATATTTGCAGTAAGCTGCCAGTCTCATTGGCTCCTGAAACTCTGCTGCAGCTCCACAGACTGCTTTGGTTTGTACTTCAGAGGAGATTTTATTATAACAGAATCACTTGACTGCAAAGACAGAAAAAATCAGCATATGGAAAATAATTTTTTTTTCGACAATATACATATAGATAGACTATCAAAGGACTTTTTCCTCTCCATCAAAACAACTGAAGAATTAAATTGAGATTAAGTATGCCAAAAAGTGATCATAAACAACAATTGCTAAGATGACTATACAGTTGCAACTGGGAACTGTTACATTTTTTCCTTGGAAAAAAATATTATCAGACTTCAGATCAGATTTATAACTATTTCATCTGAAAGTTTGCATTTGTAAATCAGAGCTTTAAACGTGCCAGAACGGCAACTGTAATGAATCATTTACCTATGATACTAATGCACTGTGGCAAAATCTCTTCAGCTGACATAATCCTGAGCTACTTTAAATCAGCGTCCCCTTATATTTTTTTATATTCTAATAATGCTAGCATTCTAAAAAAAAAATGCTTTCAGTAAAATTTTTTGTCAGTCTGCTTTATCAAGCTAGATCCCTGCAAATGTGGCCTGGCCAATAAACTAACTTTCTGAGCTGCATAGATCTACTTGCTCTGAGCACGAGGTTTCTCAGACGGCCTGTGGGAATAACCAAGACAACGCTATCACATGCAGAACCCGGAGTTAAACATCTACCCATTAGCATCCAGGAAACACACCTCCCATCACATCAAGGCTACTGCAAAAAGGCATCTTTCATCCTGGTTTTGACAAAATCCCTCTCCCCACAGTGAATGCAATTTATCTGATGGATTTCTCTTTGAAATGAGGAATGAAGTCCTTCTCTGTAATGTTACTGTATATTAAATAAAAATGAAATAGAATCTAAATATACGCAACACTACTGTGCTCTCCATCCCTCACATTAATCCAGCATCGTTCTTGCACCTGAAGAGAAGCATTAGAAGCAACACTCATCCATTTTGCAGGGTAAAAAGCAACCTTGTAAATGTTAAGAACAAGCATAAGAACCTTGAAAATGACTGTCAGTGAGAGTAGCACATACTTTACAATATCATTGCTGTTTGTTTTTTTTTTAGTTTCTTACTCATGTCCAGCATATATGCAAATATCTATCTGTCTGTCTATCTATCTGTCTATCTATCTATCTATCTATCTATCTATCTATCTATCTATCTCCATGTGTGACAACCTTGAAGCTCTCCCCACCTTAGCAGAACAAAGGACCATGTTATGCCTTAAACATCTAGGTTTTGTTACTTTGTGAGGATAAGATAGGTGGCTGTGGAGGCAGACATCTCGTCTTATCTGTCCCAAGTTTTTGTGTTTGGTGAAAGAGATAGACAGCTGTGATGGCAGACACCTTGTAAGATAAAGGCAATCAGCAGTGTTGCTGTGAAGGCCTCATGGCCTAGCTGGAATGATAGAGGTGAACCATTTGTCGGACAACCAATTATCAGAAGAAACCACAAACCAACAGCTACTCCTGATGGGCAAAGCAACTCACTTCTGGTCAGTACTGTGAACTTTCCCCTAGTCTGAATGCCCCAGACCCATTTCCAGAAGAGTCTTCCTAAGTAACATGAAGAGCAAACAGAGGGAGGAGATGAACCACCCACATGTAAATGAACTGGGTCATAACATGGCCCCACGTGTGGCATCAGTTGTGGCGTGTATTTGCTGTGCAGCGTGACCGAAGTCTTCAACGCGACCACCCTCCCTCCATAGGACATCATCACTGGACCGATAACCACTGGAGTGGTGATATCTTTCTCTCTCTCTCTCTGAAATCTTAGACTTCCTTCTCTCTCTTTTTTTTTCTCTGCCTTTTCTTGAACATATAAAAGTAATATCCTCTTAAGTTCTGCTACTAAAGTCTTGTTAAGTTTTGCATTATAGTTACTAATTGTTCCCAATCCACCGTTTTTAGAAGGACTTTTGCTGTCAATGTATTGATAAGTCTAGTGATATTATAACATACTTCTGCTAAGTCACTAATCGCTGTAATTTGTATTCCACCACGTGCTTTTAGTAAATTCATAATTGAATTGGACCCCTGGAGTGATTGTCTGTCATGCACTTCGCATTACCATGCAGAAATACCCAGAATTTACTCACATCTGATCTCTTGGGTCAGGGCGCATGTCACGTTCAGAGTTAACTCATCCCTCATCCCATCTGTTGGGACAGGACACCATGTAAGATTAATAAGGGCACACTTAAGCGTATCAGAGTATGGGTGCCTCCATCCCTCCTTGATAACCAGATGCCCCTGCTAGTCCATGTGCCCTTTCCTGCAATTTCTTCCTCTGCACCTCTTACAGCTGGTGTGCAGTGGTGTGCCTCTTCATGACCCAGTTTCAAAGAGAACATAGGTATAATGGAGTTTGATTTAATCTACACACATTTTACAATAATTTGCAAATTTTGTTTGGTGAATATTTTCACTGGGATATTCCCTTTGGAATAAAATATCCTAGCCTCTGCAAGCCAGCCTAGTCTTGGTAAAATCAGTCCCAGACTGTACCTTCTTCATGCTGGTCTCCAAGACAGACATGCTGGATAAGGGCAACAGTGACAGATGACACACAGGCTATCAGCAGTGAATGGCTCTGCTAGATTTGAAAGACTAACTCTTCCATCTGCGCAAACATTTCAGGTTGTCATTCTTCAAAAAGAGAAGGGGCTAAAGCCTGAAACAACAACCCTGCTCTCCGCGATGCAAATCATACAGGGAGAGAGAGAGGGAGAATTTTACAATGTGGGTAGTACACTGAGGCAGGTATCTAAGTGCTGTCAAACGACCAGACTACAGCAGCATAAAGTGCACAGCGGCACACAAGACACAAAAGTTTTGTAAACTAAAGATTTTGTTGCTTCTGATAAATCTACACCATTGATGCTTCCAGACAGAAGTAGGGCTTATTTGCTATGTTTCTTGCCTGCTGCTGTGACTGAAGGGCTTGCTGAGGAGCTCAAAGGCAGGTGGGACACCAGATGATTGCACTCCTAGGCTGGCTACAGCCAGGTGGGGTGGGGGGCTGTGCTGCCACAACCATGTCACACCCTTCAGCCCACCCCTGTAAGTCCAGGTGGCATTAACCTTGAGTTACATTTAATTAAAAGAGAGGCTGCATACTCCATACGTCACAGAATCATAGACTGGTTGGTGTTGGAAGGGACCTCTGGAGATCATCCAGTCCAACCCACCTGCTAAAGCAGGTCCACCAGAGCAGATCGCACAGGAAGGTGTCCAGGTGGGTTTTGAATGTCTCCAGAGAAGGAGACTCCATAACCTCTCTGGGCAGCCTGTTCCAGGGCTCTGGCACCCTCAGAGTAAAGAAGTTTCTCCTCATGTTCAGATGGAACCTCCTGTGCTTCAGTCTGTGCCCATTGCCCCTCATCCTGTCATTTGGCACCACTGAAAGGAGTCTGGTCCCAACTTCATGACACCCGCCCTTGAGATATTTTTAAGCATAAAAAGATACTTCTTCCCTGGCCTCATAGAAGAACCTCAGGTCTCAGAGAAGAGAGCAAACAAGGAGCACAAAAACGGGAGCATGTGCTTGTTTGAGCCAGCAGTGGGAAGAACTGCCCAGGATGGTGGGTCTCTGAAGCTAAGGAGGGACAGAGCGGGAGTTAGTGTTGCAATCAAGCAGTGTGGTGCTCCCCCAGAATGGCTGTGAATGTACTTTTTAGGGGTTGTGGTCCCCCTCCAGAAGAAAGAGAGATGTTCTGCATTTTACAAGACCAAGACAAATGTCTGTGTGTTCTCATTTTTGCTATTGCTCATGATAATGCCATTTTATCTTCATTCCTTCAAGATTACTGCAAATCTGGTAATTGCAATCAAGCTATTTTATAAGTCAAATTTACAGGAGATCAAATTATTTTTTATTTATTTTCAGTTCTAAGTGGATCATTTGTGTTTTTGCTGAGTAATATGATGTGTACAAAATATCCCTAAAAATGTCAGCTGAGTGGAGAGATACAGAAAAAATTACTGTCTGTCTCGTAAGTACCCATGGCTTTCAGAATACGAATCATTACTACGCAAACACAAGAATAGCATGGTAGGCTTACACAGAGTATTAGAAATAGATAAGACATACTCTATGCCATGAAGTTCTTACAGCTAAAAGATTTACTCAAGCAAGTAGCCCTGTTGACTTAAATCCCACATCATCACAGTCCTCCCCCTGCTACTTCAGCTTTTAGCATACCTCTAATTCTCTCAAACTTCCATTTCAGCCAAAAAAAGCCACTCCTCCCCACACACTCCCTAATACACCCCCTGTGCCACTCCAGATTACAGAATGACACAATCTTTCTGGATACCCACCATCAGCACCCATTTTACTGAGAATGGGAACACAGGCACTGGAGGTGACAGCTCTAAGTAGCTGCTTGTCAGATTTCCTGTTAAAATTGTTTATTTGCAAACGCACACGGAAGTCTTAAGCTACTGACTGGCTTTTGTGTGGATCTAATCTATTACCAAGGGGCCAGTCAGTTTACACAACTCCACTCAGTCTACAGAAGTAAAATATGAATTCACTTGGGTGCAATTTAGTGTGGCAATAACCATACTGTTTACATCACGATCAAGTACAAAGAATAGGTCTAATATCCCCAAGGAGAGCAGACTGTGTAAATAAGCATCTTTTACAGGAGGGCTCTGAGATTTATTCCTGATTCTTTCCAATAGTGCCTTTGGAAAATCCTTGCAAGCCTTTCCAAACTAGCAAGACAAAGCTGACCTTTCTGATAGCTGCTGGTAAGATACCTGTTAAATATGAACTTAGTTGTGACCTTCACTAAACTAGCAAAACGTTAAGTTCCACCCTGAAGAATCACAATGGTACCAACGTATGAACAGAGGGCAGTTACAGCTAAACCTCGGCTCCCAGACTGTTAACTAATATCTAACTTTTCAGAGACACTTTGCTGGGCTGGAGCAGCCAGGATTCTTCCCACCTTGCCCCAGAGAAGGAGTAGCTGGAGTCAGGATGGCCAAACACACAGCACCAGTGGGTTTGCACTGACAGGCAGCACAGTGGAGGAAGTAAAAATTGAGAATCCTACACCAGAGACGTAAATCCTCAGAGAGCCCTATGTTACAGCAAAGCAGATTTAAATTAGACTTCAGGAAAACCTTTCTGATGGCTAAGAGAGTGAAGCACTGGGATATATATTTGTAGAGTTTCCAGCATAAAATCTTGAATGATAACTGCCCTGAGGTATGTATGCGGGTCCTGTTCTGGGCAGGAGAACGAACCACAGGTGCTTCTGAAGTCTTTTCCAGCCCTGTTTCTGTGCCACTGCTCTCAAGTCTACTGTCCCACCTCCAGAAAGATGGAAGTGAGTTTTTTCTTCCATAGCTTTTTTTTTAGTCTACGCATTCACTGGTGCTAATGACAGAAGTGAGAACAGGACGCCACGTTTACAGCCTTCTTCTGAGCATCTTCTCCTCCCCCCAGCACGTATGGGGGCTTTTCTTGAATCTGTATGGTGCTCTCCAGTCTCCTGACAGACCAACAACCATACATGCTGCTGCCTTTCTGCAGCACCAAAAAGAGAAGATCTGAAGGCTTTGCATGTTCAAAGACAACCTCTTCTTTTTAGTGTATTCTCTAGGTCTCCGGAATGGGAGTCCAGTGATATAACAATTCCCCTGTTTCATGTGCATGCTGTATTCCACTTTTTCTTTAGCAATGTACAAGAGAGTTTATTTTTAGAACGCTATCCCATGATACCCTTAATAACACAACTTCTACATAATCTAACCCTCAGTAACTTATTTTCTTCTTCAGTCTATTGTAAGCCCTGTCTCCCCTTTTCAGTTTCCAAGCAAACTTTTTTTTCTTCCAGATTTAGTAAATTTTTATGAAGTGCAGAATTTGGCTTTACACAGAAACTCTGCTGCACCCTTAGCCCTGGTATGCTTCCCAGCTCTGCATTTTGCACAGCTTCACCACCAGCAAATGACCAGGCGCTATACCTATTTCATCCTTCTATGTCCTTTACATTACACCTTATGTTTTCATGAGCAAATGGTTGCAAGTTGAACTCATTTTTTACATTTTTACATTATATATCCACTGATAAGGCAATGGCACTCATGACACAGTCTTCACGGAGCTATCTGGTCATGCAATGCTCTTCTCCCCTCTAACCACTCAAGTACATTAGAATTATTTAAAAACTATATGAAACACTTTTCTAATGTTGCCCTTTCATGTAAACTATAGTCACAAACCACATGATTGAATAAAGCAGAAATATTCCTGCTAATACATGCTTTTCACTATGAGAAACTGCATGAGACTGTTTTTCAGTGCTCAACCTTAACTTATAACATTTTATTTTCTTTTTTATTATTCAGAAGATGTTTTCAGTGTCTGGAAAAATACCATGTGCTATCTCAGACATAAAGGAGTAAGGCAAAAAAAAAAAACCCACACACTGGAAAAACTCCCTCTGTGATTTGCTTAAGTGGCAATTTATGTGGATAGGAAAACTGCTGCTCATTTCAGTTAGAAAAGAATCACAGTCAAAAAAATCCTATTATAAAGGCCACATCACACAAATGTGGATTAGGAATTTCCCTAAATTCTATTTACAGAAGAAAGTGCTGGATGAAGATCCAGAGGATCTCTTCCCAGCCTATGGCAAGATTTGTTTCTTATGTGAAAAATGTCTTTAAGTATTTTATCTTTCTATAGTTATTTTCCCATCTGCAAAGAGACATAATAAAACTTATTTTTTCTTTATGAAGTGCTGTGGACTCTACGGATGAAAAGGGCTATACTAAAAACAAGTCACATTTGTACCATTACTGTTACTATTAACCTAATACAAGCAAGAATATTTGTCAACTTCTAGGTTTAATGGGATATGCTTATCAAAAGTAAGTAGTGACACTGGCAGAAAAGACCTATATGCTACTTTCTAAAGTTGGTCATATTGACAAAAACCAAGGTTTGTTTAATACAAAAATGTTCCTGATAAATTCCGGAGCTTCCCTACAGAGCAAAAACTTAGTGTAATCCCTTAATAACATGCAGAAGAGCAACTCCGGTTGGCCACTACCCAATTTAAAAGCTGATATGATTCAGGGGTCATCCATCACGATCCATCCATCGCGCTGTTTTCAGTACGTGGAGAAAGAAACACCTTGATTCACATAAATCCCATCAGCAGCCCGGCTGTTCAGGAAAAGCCATTGGGAGCCCCCTCTGAAAAACAGGTGGCCAAAGTGGGGGTGGTCAGAAGGTAAGCGTGGACAACAAAAGCTGCTGCTATAAACCTCTCCACTGTGAAATCAAGCCAATGCACAGCCTGTAATTGGTTTCAGAACGCTATGCTTGTGCCACGCTGAAGAAAGCAGCTGAGAAGATGCAAAGCCAAGTGAGGAGATGTTGGTTTCACAGTTAAATTGCTGAATTCGGTAAGACGCATGTACCTTCAGCCCACTTAATATGTTAGCAAAGCAAATTTTTACACTTACAGAATCAAATTGTACACACTACACCACTTCATCCCTTGAGCTCATTTTCTGACTAAGTTACCTTCACCACTAAGTGCAGCCCAGGTTTCCATTCACATTTGCACTAGCATATGGCAAATATGAATTCAGGCCACACTTTGTTGTCTTTTTTCACACCTAAAACCTCACTGAAATGCACAGTATGAGTGCAAAGTTTTCTGCTTTTAATAGTGTGTTGTAAAAATATGAATCGCAATCTATATAGGCAATATTTAGAAAAAAACTGAAGTACACAATCAACACTACAGAAAAAATCCAGAAGCTGTAAAAGTCAAAAAGGAGAACATCTTAATTCTGGTAAGAATATTTGATTATTAATCCACACATCAAAAAAAAGAGAATGTTTAAGAACCTGATACTTTGATAAAATTTAGTTTATACTTTGTTAAAATCCCTATTTCTCACTCTGTAACATTTTCTTTGGGAGGTTCTCAAACTACCTCATAACATGCCCATGAAATACATCGCTTATCTACTTTACAGATGAGAAAATCAAGCAAAGCATAATTAATTAATTCTTCTAAAGTTGTAATCATCCCTAATACAGAGATCAAAGATACTCTACTGTAATTCTGGGAATAAGGGAGCAAAGTAGAGAAGCAGAGTTCAACTCAGTCTCTGAATTCCATGGTAAATCAGAGATAAACCTCCTGCTTACATGGTGCTAAGTAACCAATTTAAGATTAATTTATCAAATATGCCCACCTCTCACAAGGTTGTAGGCAGAAGGATGTGCCACTGAGACAAACAATGAGCTGCCATCCTACGATGTCGCAGGCTTTGCCACTTGCAATCAGAATAGCTACAAAACGGTACTTAACTACTAACTTAAGTCTGCAGAGAGGGGGACAAAGGTTGTACGACGGAGATCTGGGATTGAGAATAAGATTGTGTGATGGTGTAAAAAACCAGTTCCTTCCAAAATCTTCAACGCCTCCAATAAGCTGGAGATTAAAAACAATCCTGTAAAATAACTGATGATTCCATCAAATATACATAGACCTCTAGGCTGAACTGCCTATTTGGCTTGATAAGTGAAGCAGACACACTGAGAGGGAGGGAGGGAGTAAAATATATTAGCTACAGACCTAGCAAGAAGGTATCTGAAAACATTCTGATTTTTCAGAAAATGTTCTTTATAATGTCAAGTGTATGCAGTGCAGTTAGAGGGAATCTTTGGTTGGGTTCTCTTGCAAAGAACAACTGCAGGTAGACAAAAAGTAAGGCCTATGGTGGGCCCATCATCAGCACAAACAAAAATGTGTATGACCCCAGGGAAACAAGTCCACCATCCTCAGAAACTTGAGGGATGTGGGTTTGGTAACTACTACATCCAAAGGCTGTGGTTAGATACTATAGCCATGGCATAACCAAGACTTCAATTAAAAGCAATAAAACCATGGAGCAGTAAAAATTCAGCTATAGACAAAAAAAAAAAAAAAAAAAACAACAGAAAAACAACAACAAACCCAAAACCAAACACAAACAAAAAACCCCTACCCCTCACTATTTCGCATGGTATCACATTCAATATCAAAACCACATTCAGTGCATGGTAACATTCAATACAACATTGAAGGCTTCACAACATGCCAGATTTCTTTACCATCATGCATCGTGTATAGTACTTCCCATCTTCAAAGCACACACTGATGGTAAGGGATGCTGTCTGCAGTACATGAGACCAGGGTTACCAGGCAAATTGATTGCACCACCAAAAAAAAGCAGTAACACGGGATGGGAACAACTGGCCAGGTAGCAGCCCCGCAGGAACAAGCCTGGGAGCTACAAGGAACCACAAATATAAACCAGCAGCAACATATAATGACAGCAAAGGTAACTGGGATGCCTGAACAGAAGCAGAGTCTCTAAGGCATGGGCAGCTATGCCTCAGCTCTGTTCAGCGCCGGTGAGGCTGTCAGGCAGCATATGCCACAGGGACATGGCTGCACAGGAGCAAGTTCATGGTCAGCAATCTGGAAACTATGATGTAGACTTAGGAAAAGTTTGGAGGAACTGGAGTCATCCAGTCTTTGGAGGAACTGGAGTTTGTCTTTCTGCAGCAGAAGACTAAAGACATGGAACAGAACATGAAAGACAGACACAAAGCTGAGGAGCAGTAGATCTGCTGAACACCTGCCATGAACAGGATGGGAAATAGCAGGCTTAGCAGCAAGGATGCTCCAGGTTAGACCTTAGGAAAAGCTTTATACTGTAAAGGATGATAAAGCAGTGGCAGAGGGTGCTTAAAGGAGAGGTGGAGACTTTCGAAGAGGATTAAACAAATATCTTGCAAGAAGAATACGAGTACTCCTGACCCTGCTTGAGGCCAGCAGGCAAGACAAGGTGACACCACACAGCTCCTCCCAATCCTAGGGAGAAGGGTGTCACAGGCCTGAGCCTCTCCACGGCGCCATGCAGAAGACACTGCAGGAAAATAGAGCTCACCCAACTGACACAGGGCAATAAAGCAGCCATGTGCCCAGGAGACATGTGGGTACAATGACAAAATTCTAAGGCCACACAAACCTCAAAAACAGAAGCTTACTGAAATGTTTCCTCTCCCTTCTTTTTTGACTCCCCTCCCTTGCAATTTTAACATAATTCCAGGAATTTCAAAGATATGTAAAAACACATCATTCCCCTGTACTCAGCACTGGTGAGACCCCACCTTGAATCCTGTGTTCAGTTTTGGGCCCCTCACTACAGGAAAGACACTGAGGTGCTGGAGAGAATTCAGAGAAGGGCAAGGAAGCTGGTGAGGGGTCTGGAGCACAAGTCTGATGAGGAGCGGCTGAGGGAACTGGGGCTGTTCAGCCTGGAGAAAAGGAGGCTGAGGGGAGACCTGATCGCTGTCTGCAACTGCCTGAAAGGAGGGTGTAGTGTGGAGGGGTTGGGCTCTTCTCCCAAGTAGCCAGTGATAGGATGAGAGGAAATGGCCTCAAGTGCTCCAGGGGAGCTTCAGATTGGATATTAGGGGAACACTTCACAGAAAGGTTCGTGAAGCACTGGAATAGGCTGCCCAGGGAAGTGGTGGAGTCACCATCCCTAGAGATGTTTAAAAGATGTGTAGGTGAGGTTCTTAGGGACATGGTTTTGTGCCAGAGTTAGCTTATGGTTGGATTTTATGATCTTAAAGGTCTTTTCCAACCAAAATGATTCTATGATTTTATTATCTCCATACTACAGGTTTAACACTGAGCTCTACAACTTAGAACTCTGAAATAACTTATCACCAGCTTCATCCACTTGTGCATTTCATTTTTCTTCTTACTAGCCTTCCCACTCTGCTCCTACTTTCTTACTTTTTTTTTCCTATACATCATGGAATTATAGCAAAAAGCAAGATAAACAAAAATGATTAGATGAAAGCCACAAGCTGAAGTATGGGAGATTTACTTTATCCTTCCTATCAGCAGAGTTAAATACATCAGGGAGGAATGAGGTATATCGATAGCTGAAAGGTTTTTTGATTTGAGTTCACTTCTACAGCAAATTTTCTGCTAGATCCACTTTTGAGAAAGAATGTAATAAACAGAGTTATTCTCTGTAGGGTTATTGACAAGAAAAAAAAGAGTTATAAGTAGTATTGATTTAGGGTGGAATGGTAGAACGTGACAATCAATAGAGCTTAGTCAGATATAAAACAGGAGTGACACAAGTCATGACAGGATTATTACAAGAGCCAAATCCTGATACCAGCTAAGAAAGAGAGGAAGCTCTAAATGGGATCTAAAATGTAAGCCATGGATTGCTTTATAGAAAAAAAAATAACCCTAAACTATTCATTTTCATTTTGTAATATGTGAGATAGTTTTTATTTCAGCATATTGTCACTGCTGTTTTTCTAAAGCTTTTGAAATAAATTCTTTCCACCTCCATAGTATTTTCATTAAATGTCATCAAAGCTCTTTTCAAATCTCTGAGAGAAGTATGATTATCCTTATTTAACAGATAATGAGAAGATAGAAAGAGATTTGGGCTACATTTTCCGAAGCAGTTAGTAATGTCTCTGCCTTCTGTCTCAATACGCAAATCCATAAACCAAGAGTCCTACAGACGTGAAATTTTCAAAAGTCCCGGGAAACCACAACTTTGCTTGATGGCAATGGCTGCTTACAAGTTCTCAAACTCTGGGCCATAGGCTGGGGAGCCAAAAGCTGAGCCTTCAGGGCAAGCTGTGTAAGAACAGCAAGCTCACTCACAGATACAACAGAGCCTAAAATAGGAGGGATTCTAATTTACAGTCCTCTATTCTAATTACAAAGCTCATTATTTTTACCACTCAAATGACTCAGGGTGAAAAAACCCCAACAACCATATATTCTACCACATGAAAGATCTATACATTTACCAGTATCTATACAGTACTTAACTTCCGAGCACAACCACACTGGGAAATAATAGCAATAATAACTTAAGAACAGCAGTGAATATTTTTCACTGGTTATTTTAACCATGCACAATCGTTCAGTGCATTGCTGTTTCCTAGACTCTGGACCAAAAAACCCCAAACCTCTTGAAAGATCCTGAAATGCCTCACAAATGGAATTTGATATAAATTAGTTACACTACCAAGGTGAAAGGCAGTGGTGTTAATAACAATCAACATCATACATGAATTTATTGCAGGCATTGATGAAAACATTAAAGGGAGACATGAGCCATATTTTGAAGAACCTCTTGCACAAATCAGCTACATAAATGCCGACAATCAAACTGCAGGATAAACACAGCCTCAGGGAGGAGGGGGCCTTGGATCAATCTCATTTTTATGAATGGAGCCGCTAGAAGGGGGGCTAGGGAACGACAGGAGCTCACGCAACTCCAGTTGCGAGGAACGCACAAGCCAGGCAGGATGGCATCACCGCACTGAAACACGAGCTGGCCAGGAAACCAAGGGTAACGCAGTTGCAGGAGAAAAAAAAAAAAAAAAANAAAAAAAAAAAAAAGCCATTGATTTCTAAAGAGGGATTCTTAGAGACTGCAACAGTTTAAAAGCTTGTTTAGCTGGAATCACATTTGCAGTCATGGGATTTCTATTGGAAAATGGCATTATAGCCTTGAGATAGAAAATTAGGACTGAATCACATCAGGAGGAAGATGGACAAGACGACCTCTTGAGGTCCTCTTCAGCTGTATTTCTGTAAGTCTATGTTCAGCGACAGAAAACACATCTGGATCAGACCTGCTTGGGCTTAGGCATTCAAGTTAGAAAATTTTGGCATAAGTCTCTGGCATGAGAAGAAGCGCTTGCAATTTTTATATTGGACTCTGTCTGCCATTAGTAATGCAATTCAATCATAAAATGGCTTATTCCCCCAACACAAATATATAATACCACAGTAGAAATGTGAAGCTTCTTTCATTATCACAGCTAAGTTCATTTTACAGCAAAGCAGTTTACTTTAAGACTTTTCCAGCAATCCAAGTCTAATTACGGAACGAATTTAAAGCAATTTTGTAATTAAATGTACCTGCTAAAAATATCTCACAGGCTCAATAATTTAAAATGATAGTGTAAAAATGTAATTAAAATGAAAAAGGCCAAATAAGACTGGGTCGCTCCTCCACGAGGAGAGCGCTGAAGGACGTTCCAATCGTTCCGTTTTCAGACCCAAATCGCCTGTTTCCTCCCCAAATTTCTGTTTTCCCCAGCTGCATGGAGATTTAGCACCAAGAGTCATCTGAGAGATCTCCGAGTGGACCGCGGGGGAGGGGAGGCTTTTTTTTTTTTT
>VWYH01004268.1:6288-88566 GCA_013399365.1 Pampusana beccarii | reverse complement strand
CGCCGCGGCGCACACGCATGGCAGCCGCGGGCAGGGCTGCGGCGGCTCTCCGCGGCACGGCTCGGCGTGGGTGTCCCGCCGGGTGGCAGCCGGAGAGGGGGGCTGCCGGCAGGGAGGCCGGGCGGGCGCGGGGGGGACTCCCACTGCCCTGCTCCGGAGGCACCGAAACACTTCCAAGGGCAGAGAAACGCGAAGTTAAGGCTTGTGGTCCTCGTAGTTTCTGGTCGTTTTCAAAAGGGGGTTCATGGTGGGCAGCTATGAGGGAACATCTTTAAGATGTCTTGTGCTTCGTGGGATAGGCATAACATTAGATACGAGATACGGTTTATCGATGCTGATGCCAGCGCCACATCATTCACAGTTCGAGGGAGTGAGAAGGTGTATAACAGAGTGCTCTCACCCATCAGCTGCTGTTGAGGAAAGGCATTACGCCCAGGCCTGCCAGCTGAAGCAATTTCTCTGTTGGGAAGCAGCACCCAGCTGGATTTAGTCAATCTGAGAAATTCACTGCCACAAATCACTGAATGAGACACTGT
Organism: Pampusana beccarii; assembly: GCA_013399365.1. Lineage (NCBI taxonomy): Eukaryota > Metazoa > Chordata > Aves > Columbiformes > Columbidae > Pampusana > Pampusana beccarii. Next base: position 88,030 of record VWYH01004268.1, on the reverse strand, counting down.
CTCGTGGCTTAAACAGCTGCGGTATAGCTCCGTGCTTCCCGGTGCCATCTACAGCGACTGAGTTACGGGTATTGCCCCTTCAGCTGGGCACTCCAAGCCTTCCCTCGCTCAGAGGCTGTTGAAGGTCTCCTCTAACTGAGGAGGTTGCAGAGAGGGTGTTTGTGAAGCAGATTAAGGTGTGTCCCGTTCCTGGGACACAGAGAGGGGAAGAAAACTGGTGACAAGAGAAGGCACATTTGTGACAAAACATACCTGGGTTCAATGCAAAACCATACCCAAAGATACACGGGCTCTTATTAACAGCATGTGGAAATAGCACATCCCAATGCTTCAAAGCTGATAGTCAATATTGATAAATGGATACGTATAGCTGGGGTTGCTTTCAAGTATCTCAGCTACCTGTTGCTGTCTCCTCCAAGTTAAAACTTAAGGCTTTTCAGGAGGGATTTTAGCTCAACTCAGTGCATCACGCGTCAGTTCAAAGAGCAGTTTAAGTAGTATAGTTCTTTATCTGTCTACTTTCCCCTGGAGAAAATGGGCATCTTGTAGTGAAATACAGGTCTTCTATGAAGAAAGGAAAGAAGTATGTGGCTGATTTTCATCCAAGAGAGTGTTTTGTCTCTGAGATACCTTTGCTGCTCCTTTTAAACAGGAAAATTTGGAAACTATAGAGCCTTTGCACCCAAACATCATTACCTGTCCAGGTGAGTTTTCACCTCCCCAGTCCAGCCCAAATATAGAGTTCAGGTTAGTAATAGCACTTTTAAACCAAGCAAATACAATGTAGAGACAATTACATGATAGAGATGGTTCTTCTAAGGCAATAAGCTGCTGGCTGCTACAAGTGACAGGACAGAGCAATAATGCAGCAATTCCTATTATCTGTAATAGGAGGATATTTATTTTCATGTCACTGGTTTGATAACTTTAATTTTTGAAATCAAAATAGCAGAAGATACTTTCCCTAGTGAGCTAGCACTATTCCTGTTTTGCACCCATTAAAATTCAAAGTGTTGGCTGTTAAATTTATGTTCAGCGTGGATGGGAGCATTACACCCTGATACATACTGGCCTTCTGAGGAGGAAAAGACTAATGAAATAATGCCCATCAGTGTTGATGGGTACTACTTAACCCTCGTTATTGCAGTTTGCTCCTTTACTCACGTGTGTGTGGCTGTGCTCCTGATGCTGTTCAGACTGAGGAAGGACAATCAAGCACTCTGGGCATCCATCAGCGACCCCAGGTGAGTGGGAGTACATTCAACCTTTGCTTGTGTAGCAGCCCTTCTTCAAAATCTTAATGAGTTGTAAAAATTTACCTCTTGCGGAGTAGCATGTAGATGCACGATGTAAGATGGAGATCGAAGGGCTGGAGGGGCTGGCCCCCAGGGCGTGGAGTAGTTTGGCCGGCATTCCTGTCAGCCAAGAGCGGGAAAGGACTCCTGCAGCCCAGGAAAGCCCAAACTGAGGCAGGAGCAGCAAGAGGTGGAGAAGGATGGAGCCTGAGGCAAGCGTGACCACAGAGAGGCAGAGGGGAACGAGCTGCTCCTCGTCGGCTTGGACTCTGTTTCTGGAAAGTTTAGATTGCCTGAAGGGCTACAACAGTTCAGTGATCAGAACTGACGTCTGTAATCAATTTTAGTGCATCCCCCTGAGCTGAAGTGGGGCCAGAACAGTGATCAACAGGCTGGATCTAGAGCTCTGAGCTGCTGTTACACAGCACAGATTGTAAAATACAGGAGGATTTCTCCCCTGACGATCCCTCCCAGTGTTTCACAGCCACAGATTTTGTGCCTTCCCACACTTGGTCGCCCCTCTGCTATTTAAGCAAGTTTGTAAACTGTGCCTCAAACCTGTAGGTTCTAACCCTGAATTGCCTGTGGGGGAAATAGCCCCTCGTCAGCGCTGGCACAGACAGACTGGAAGTAAGTCAGAAACATTAAATGAGGTTGTTTGGGTTTTTTTCTCTGTACATCCTTAGAGCTGCCTCCATCTCCCCACACCACAGTTGTGGCTAAATCGCCTCTCATTAGCAGCCATCCCCCAGAACGAAGAAGAAAGTGCCAGCGCCTTTCTGCGCCCACCAAAAGCAGACTCCTGCTATTCGGGTCCATAAGCATCAAGGTGGTGGTGGTGGCAGGGGGAGATCTCAGCTTCCTCTCAGCAGGTCGTAGGTGCTGCCATGTGATGCGAGGCATTTCTAGCTGGCTTTGCCCTCGTCGGAGGGAAAGGGCTTCAGCTCCCCTCCAGCTGCTGCGCACAGCAGGCTCCTGGCTGCTTCTGTTATAGCAAGTGTAGGGTGGGCATCCCAGCTAGATTCTGGCTGTTTGTGGACTTACAGCTTATCTTCTCCCAGAGCTTCATAATCTTCTTCATGAGTAAAACATTGTGCGCATATTTCAAGTCACAGGATTTTATTTTTATCTTGCCATGCACACTCATTTATTTAATTCACTTATTTTTATCTTCCCATGCGCACTCAGTTATTTGATTATCTTATTCTGAGATCCATGCTGAACAAAAGGCTAGATTAAAAAGTGCAGCTGAGTGCGTCTAGTCCAAAAAGTGGCCCCTCACTCCAGGCCAAGTGACAAGAGCAGTCACATTGACTCTTCCCAAGAGTAGAGAGCGTGAAGACCATGCCCATCCTACACAGCACTGGGCCCTGAGTCCTTAATTCAATATAATCCTTCTCTCTGTGTGTGTGTGAAGGTGGAGGAAGTTCTGTTCCAAGCATCCAAGACAATACAAGAGCCTGTGCCATCACCGGTCGGAATGGTATTCCTGCAGTGTGAACCCGATGGTTGGTCTTGCACGGCTGGTGCTGCAGCACAGGGAAGTGCTCAAGGATGCTCAAAGATGCAAAGCCAGGACAAAAGGGAGGCAGGGGGAGCAAAATCTGGTGTAATTACATTCACAGTGCTTATTGGGAAGGTCTGTGGAGTAAATTATTTCCAGAACTGCAGGCAGGTATTGTTTCAAAAGGAACAAATTCATTCACTCAAAAAAAGTTGCTAGGGAATGCGTTAACATGTGTGCAGTATGGACAATCTGGGACCAAGACCTATGAGTGAAAATAGAGCAGACACATCCAAAGAGCTCTTCAGTACCTGAGGTAGGAGTCAGATGGAAGGGAGGCTTTTAAGTCCAAATTTGCAATGCAGTTTTCCTCCCATAACCAAACCAGCTATTTCTTAGCCTGGGATATGCCAAAATTCATGTGGTTCTTCCTTTCTTTACCTGAAGCTTTGGGCACTCACTGTTGCAGTTATTCCAGCATTGTCCCATGCTCAGCAGCTCAAGAGCCTGAACCTTTACAGGATCAGGAGACACAGATGAGGCTGCATATGACCTGCACCGTCAGTGCACTCCTTGATGCCAGGCAGCTCGCGCTTTTCACAGAGCGAACTGTGTGCAAACTAGTTGAGAGTACTGCGGTTCTGTCCATCTTTGCTGGACAACATAACAGAGCTGTCATCCAGGAGCTGGGAAACCAAATTCCTTGGTCTGATAGAGCTCAAATCTCTATCTCTTTGCTTTTCTTAATGTACAGATGCTATAGACAGATGCTATAGACACTAAAGCTACATCTACGTAAGTAAATTAAACAGTTCTAGGACACCCCATCCCTGGGAACATTCAAGGCCAGGCTGGACAGGACTCTGGGCAACCTGATCTAGTTGAATATGTCCCTGCTCGTTGCAGGGGGGTCAGACTAGATGACCTTTGAAGGTCCCTTCCAACCCAAATTGTTCTATGATTCTGTGACATCAAATGTTATTTCTCTGTATTAATTTTTTATCACAGCATTAGCTTGGGCTACCTAACACTCTTCCAAACCTGGTTCAGGAGATACTGTGGGCCAGAGACTGTTCCCTGTAGGTGGTTTGTGTACACCTTCTCAGTTCTGGAAAGCAAAGAATTTTAATGATATGGACATCAACCATTCTGTGGTGGTTGGCCTCACTGCATGAGAGTGGTCATGAACACCTTTAAATTGCTAGCAAAAATGTAACCCAAAATGTTGGGTACTGTGTCTTTTTGTGATTAATTATTTGTTGGTGGTGGTGGTTTCTGATTGTTTGTTTTTCATTTATTTATATATATATATATATGTATATATATATATATATATTCCATTAAGATATTCCTTCTCTGTATCTTACCTGCTCAAAAACATGGTCAGAAGGAATTGTCCTAGTGATGTGGCTGTTTGCTTGGTAAGTTTAGTCCTTTAGTTAGATTCTGGCTGGGGTGAAAAGGATGTAGTGGTGATTGTAGCTGGGGGTCACAAGGGAATTTATTTGTGACAATGTGAGACAATAAAAAAGACAACAGGGCAAGTTAGTTGCAGTTGAATGAGTGTAGGGGTGGTCAGTCCATTGGGAAAAGAACAGCTTAGCACACAGGTCTGCAATTAATTATTTCAAAATATAAAATGGCAATGATTATCATTGAGATTTGGCTGGCAGAACATCATTCCAGGCTCTAAGTACATATTGTTGCAATACATCCTCCAGACCTCCTGGCCACAGCCCAGCTTCCTTTTCATCAGCCACGAGGAAGAACTATTACTTCCCAGCCCCTCAGCCCGCAGGTATCATGTTGTTAAACACAATTTTACATGTAAAAGAAGAAAAAGAAATCAAGCATCATCAAATGAAATGCAGGAGTGTGTTAAGGGGAGTTCTGCATGCTGTGTAAGGCACAAAACTCTTTAAGGGCTAAGATTTAATAGTGAACTAGCCATGTCTTTATGGCAGATAATAGCCTAAGATATGTGGCATTTATTATATTTTTAACAGGCTCAAGTTTGCAAATAAACATGGGACTGCTGATGTTACTCATTTGTTAAACCCCCCTATAAATCAGATAAGCCATTCAGACAATTTCTTCATACCTAGAGTATGCTAGATTTCTGTTTTAACTTAAAAATATTAATAAGCCAAGATGTCACCAAAAGAAGATGTGCCTGGGTGACTTGGGGAGGCATACATTATTAAACACAGATGCTTTCAGAGAAAGGTTTTATCTTCTTAGGTGTTAGTGTTGATGTCTTACTGTTAATATTCATGAATGAACGAGTTCCTGAATATTTTCCAATCTATTTCCAAGTGTACTTTTGTCACTACCAGAGCATGCCTGGAGACTCTTCGCTGTGAGATTGCCTTTGCTTGACTTTGCGAGAGGATACCCCCCAACACCTCTCTGGGTAGATTTGTATTGGAAATCTTGATTTCATCACTCCATTTCCTCCCTGTCTAAAAAGGCCAGCATTCTCACCTACATCTGCCTGAAGAAGGTGATTGCCGTCCATTCAGTAATTGCAGGAAAGCAATTATTCTAAACCGAATACTTTAAGGTGATTGCTTAGAGAGAGGCTTGCCTCCTAAGTGTGCTTTCAAGAACAGGTATGCAATTAGAAGGATAATTATTTTGATAAATTCTGAACCACTAACAATTATGATGGCTCAAGAAAAGCAGCCCTGAAATAGTTGACTCCTGGTTCTGCAGATGCTAAGTGCCAGCCGGCTGCTTTCAACTCCTACCAAATTCAAATGAGAGTCGAAGGCATTTAGTTTCTCACAAAGTCAGGATTCAAGAAGAGGCTTTCCCTTCCCTAAACATAATCACTCTTTTTGAAGGTGGGAGGACACCCTGAAGAAAATGGCAGTAACATGAAAGGAGAATTATTTTTCCTTCACTGAGCCATTAGCACTGACAGGCGTAAAACCACATCTGGGACCAATACACAAACATTAATAACCAGCCATCAGTGTAGTTTTACCAATTAGTGCTAATTACATTTCATTAGAAAAACCGGCAGCATAGGGAAGGTGGAGTTTGAACCACTTTTTTTTGTTTTGTACTGACCTATATAACTAATGAAACGTTTTAATTAACAGAAAAATATACTTTATTTTTATTACTGACAACACAGTTGAGAGGAGATTACAGGAAAAATACGATACCTGGCTAATTGGAGAACTGGACTACATAAGACTTAGTGGGACGTCTGTTCTTCAGCTGAACACATGGAGATTGTTGTACTTTTCTGATTGTGCTTGCCACTAGTCCTGTGACTACATTTGGCCCTTGATTTTCATTAGACAGTAATTTACAGCAGAAGAATGTGAAGAGAACAATTCCAGGACGTGAAACAATTTAGATTGTTTATGAGTGCTTCCCTTTTCATCCCCCGGACAAGAAGAGGCTAGCAAATACGAAGTGCAATATGCAGTGTTTGATTTGCAATACCATTCTGAGCATGAATGGTATTCATCATCCTTAAGTATAAACTCATGATTAATTTTTCCATGCCCACAGCACACTTGACACAGTTAATTTTCTTCATATTATGATACCTGAAGTTCTACATAAGAGGGCCCAGCGTCTTTCACCTCCAGCTCACAAATTCATTACTCACTGAAGGCTGGCTTGTGTAAATTAAGGTGCTCAGCCCCATTCATTTTCCCACTGGAAAAGTTCCAAAAATTTTCTGTCCCTTTCTGTCCCTTTTTGCCAGTTTGGCAGAGGCAGCCAAGAGCAGAATGAGGAGGCACACATTCGACTTCCACCACACGTTTGGGGTGGGCAGCACAGCCCCAGTACATAGGGACCCGTACAGGGACAGCAGGTCACGAATCCCTTCCTGCCGCTGGACTTACAGCTATTATACAAGCAAGTCCCTTGGACTCCGCTCCCCCAAAGGACACTTAAATTCAAAATTGCAATCTCCAGACTGCTGCTCAGCTGCAATTTAACTCAAAGGCACTTCACTGTTTCTCAGAAAAACTTCCCAGTGGTTTGGGGGTTGTGTTTCTGGATGTGGGCTCAGCCTCAGCAGCAGGGATCTTGTGCTTGCTTGGGAAGTGCTGTACCTCCCTGTGCTGGATTGCCAGGAGCATGTAGCAAGATGCAGTCTCTTTCAAACCAGAAGGGATGTGCCTTCCCTTATCCAAGCTGAGCAGCTGAGCTTTCCACCCAGGTGCAGAAGAAATCTGCTTCCATGGCCCAGGGGGATCCAGGCCCTTGTGTCTCATGTCTCTGCAGGGTTGGTGTAGACACAGCGTGTTTGCCTAGAAGCATTTAATTAACCATGTAAAAAGCAAAAAAAATGGCGCTACCTTTTTCCTCACAGAAAGAGCAGCTTTATATANAGCATTTAATTAACCATGTAAAAAAAAAGAGCAGCTTTATATGTTCCTTCAGGACACAAGGAAAGAAGGAGGAATCAGAATGGAGTCCCCATGAGAGAGGAGAATGAGAGAGCTGAAGTAGGTGCATTCCCAAGTATTCTTGGAAAGGCTATGGCATGAACAGAGCTGATGTTTGAGAATGCTTCCAGTGCAAATACCTCTACCTTTACAATCCTGAAAGCAGAATAACAGAAAAAGGTAATGGTACAATTTTATAGCACTACGTAATAGCTTTCTAAGTTGTTCAAATTTTTTATATTGATTCCTAACCAAATGCCATGCAAATCCTTAACTTAATAACATGTGGTCAAATATGAATTTGGGAAGAACTGATTTACCTGCATCTTATATATTCCATATCTATGCATTTTTATGTTTCTTCATAGAAATACAGCAGTTTGTGTTAGCTTCATTTGGTAACAAAGTCATGCAAAAGCTACAAAAGGGTAATTGTGTCATTGTTACACTAGCATTTTTGTAAATTTATTCGGGATCTATTCTGATGCACATCTTAAAACCACAGTATCAAGTTGCAAAACTTTTAGAAAAATCTCCAATGTAAAGCACCAGCCATACAGTATGAATAAGTGCAGCCAGAAGAGAGGGACCAGAAAGAAAAAACTACTAGACAGCATTCAGCATTAGGAGGCTTTGAAGAAGCAAAGATTTGGATCTGAGCTGTTGTCCTCTCTTATTTCCATGTTTATTTTCTACTTTTTTCATGTAGTCACAAAAATAACTCAGTTCAGCTATAGCCGCATTACCACTGAGTTGTGCCAATTAGATCAGCTGCTCATTTGGCTCTCAGTGCAGGCAACAGTTCAGGTTTGTTCAGGTTTCTCCCTGCATGTGATCCTTTTTTCCTATTTGGTGCTACATTTTTGTAGTTGATTATCTGTCAGATCTTACCAGGTGAGACGATAACAAATCTAAAGCTGTCTGGAAAAAGCATGATCACCATTACTGCATACTGTGGCCACCTTGAAATTCAGAGCAACAACAGGATTAATTTGAAGTGAAGACTAAACTAGATTAGGCTGGATTTGCTATTCTCCATTAGCTTAAAACAAGCAAACAAACAAACGAACAAACCCCCCAAACTAACAAAAACCCAGCAACAACAACAAAAAAAACCCCAAACCCCAAAGAACAAACAAGAAGAAAATCAGCAGTTCTTAAAGGCGGGGTGAGGAGGTGGTGGTGAAATAAAATTAGGATAAGTCCATGCTGGTACGTGCCCGAGTGTGTGACTTTGGTGGCAGTCCTTCCCTTCTGCAGTGCATGGAGGGGAAGCTGTGGGTCAAAAGCCACTGGGCAGGTAAAGGCAGGAGAAGAAGGGTGAGGAAAAAAAGCTTGTTTGGAGTTGGAGTGAGTTACCCTGTGACAATCTGTTTGGGAACAGAAGAGATGAGAGAGGGAGCAAGCCCCCTGTAGCCTGGAGAAGGAGAGGGCAGCAGTCTGCCAATGACACTTTGCATGTGGCAACAGTGTGGATTGGAAAAGCCTCTGAAATGATACTGCCTTCCTCTTTTCTTCGTGTTCCTGCCTTCTCCACACAAGGTCTCCAGACAGAAGCTCCCAGAGCAAGGGCTGAAACTCTCCTTAGCTACACAGGAGAAGGAGTTATTTTTTTTCTGAGTAAGATGACTTTCAGGTATTTGGATCCCAATGGGAGTCATTTAATTCTTCATGCTTGCTCATGAAAAGCAAATCCATCCAGGTCTATTCTTCATTAACAGGGTAGTTGCCATAATATTAATTATTCTTTTTTATTAAGTTTAGTGCCATTTAAAAGCTTTGCCCTTCTTTGTAATTAGGTGTTAAGGTTATACTATTTATATGAGGTGATTGCTTTATTTGAAGTGTAGAACACAAACTGAAACGTAAACTAATTTCTCTGGTGTAGCAATGTCAACACATTTTTGGTGCATAAAGCATCAGGTATTATATAGATGGATGGGGCCATGTATTGTGATAAAGACGGCAAGAGCTTCAGATGACAGGGTTTCAAAATCTAATGCTGTGGCAGATGCGCTGCACTTTCCCCCAAACTCCGAAAATACTTCTAGGCTGATGGACCACTATGGTCATGCACATGCCCCTTGGCTGACAGAAGGGGCCCTTGACCAATGAAACACCTTGGTTGAGACAAGTTTCTGGACCACAACCATAAATAACCACAGCTCACATTCAGCTAGGGTATGAATGGAGCCTGCTGGAGAACCCCTTTGATATAGTCTTCCTTTTAGCAGCGGGCACGTGGTGGAAGGCTCCCCTCCTTAGACTGGCTATCTAAGGAACGTTCCTCAAGGACTGAGGCACCTTGCTGAACTGGTAAGCGATCTTCGGGCTACCCTTGAGTGTCCGTCCTTTGTAAGAGTGGGAAGGATGCGCATTTTGATTCATCACTCTAGAATTTGTGATCTAATCCACGGAGTCTGAATCAGCTGTGTAGTAATTGAACTCCTAACCAGTATCCAAACCTGTGTTTTATAATGTTGTTAGAGTTTTGAATGATTTCGAATAAATCCTGTTTCTGGTTGGTTTTCTGCTGAACAGTTCTGTTAGAATGAAGTCTGTTTGGAGCTTACTGCCTACCTAAATTGACTTTTGGGGTGCCTCCGTGACAAATGCTAGTTGGATCTTCAGCTGATCAGACCTTCCGCATCTCCCTGAACACTACGTTTCTCTCAGTTGCCACAGTACATTGTGTATGCTGAAGCATTAGTGTTTGGTTAAGCCTAAGTTTCCAGAAGGGAAGTGGTCCAGTTGTCTTGTGGCAGTTTGTTCAAACAGTTAGTTACTTGCCATGTGAAAATAAGATCTCCAACTATCCGACTTGTATTTGTCAACTTCAGCTCCCAAACAATGGTTTCTCAGAGCCTTTTTCATCTGAACTTTGGAGTCCCTTCATAACTATACTTTTTATACATGAATATACTTCAATACCACATTCGAAACACTTCATGAGATTCCTCAAGGTAAGCTCAGCAGACTGAGCTCTTTTACATTTCTCACTTCAAGGGTGTTAAAGGGGGGCTTGTTGGAGCAGCTCCAGGGTCACCTGGCACATAGAGAGGCTGAGCAGTGACAGGGCCCCCAGGTGACAGGGACACACCAGGCTGCCTGGTCCCAGCTGCATGAGCTGGTGGTCCATGCAAGGGAGTGAGAAGCATGTGCTGGGGTGGAAAAGGCTGGCAGAAAGGGCAGGGAGAAATGGACAGTCCGGTCTTGGAAGGCGGTTCATTCTTTTCTTTGGAGCAACAAGCTTTAGGCTTGCTTTCGCTGTTGAGAAGCTCGTAGTAGCCCATGGCCCTTGTCAAAGGGATTACTCCATGCTGGGTGATGACAGTCACCAACCCCAATGCTGGCTTTGTACAAAGCTCTTAATGAAAAGCCCAAACTGCCTTGTGCTCAGCCAGAAAGGAACTGAAAGAATCCACTGCCCTGTCTTTTTGTGCCCTCTCCATTCCCCACACTTCATAAATTCTCATCTATATTTGATTTTTATACGTTATCCTTTTTTATTGATTGTACATCACTGCTTATTCCTAATTGCTGCTTTCATTTTTTCAGAGTCTGGATGGCCTTTCAGGCAGTGCTGTCATCTTTCTTGGCACTGGAACCCAAGGTTTTTTGGCTATTTAATGAGCTCTTCTTGAAAGAGCTCACAGTTCTTTATCACATTTGTTCCTTCTGATTTTTTTTTTCTTATAAGCAGTCTCACCATTTTTATTTCATCTTTGGGAAACTAGTCCTTCTGAAACACTGAAAACGTGTAAAAGTCTGTTCTCTTTTTACCCATTTTGAATATTTGTAAGCAGTGAATACTGTTCCCTGGTTGTCCACTTAGCTTTACCTGTCACAGAAGGGTTCAGAATAGGTTTGGTGTAGGGTGGGTGTTCTAGATTAGGAAGTCACCCTTGTACCTTTTAGAAAAAATGCCCTCCACATGGTCTTAGAGGATATTGCAGTTCTTTCCATACACGAAAGTTGTGAAGAAAAGAGGAATCGTATACATGAAATCTTGTTGCAACTGATTGGAATCCAGGAGTTCTTGTTCAGTCCATCATAGTCAAGCCAGAAATTATTTTTCTAACATTTGAGAATGTTTGGGTAGCAGGTTGTATTTCATCTGATGATGTATTTATGAATCCGAGAAAAAAATACAATTTATGACTGCAAATGTGGGATAAATTGTAAAATTATACCTGTATCCAAAATCAAATCACAAAACTTCAGCCTATATTTTATTCACAAGCTTCCTTCCTAATATGTTATTTAGCAAACATAACATTATCTCATTATATGTGGTCTTTGCCCCAAAGAGTTCGCAATGTCATTCAGGCACCAAAGATTTTTTAGCAGACGAAAGCATAATGAAGTAATTACTTTTGAAATAAACAGACATCATTTCAGATTAGAGAGGATGCGCTTTAATTAAGGCATCATCCAGAAAACTTCATCTGCGAGGCACACATTCTGCACTGGTGATGGCAAATGATATTATGCGAAGGACTTCACCAAAGCAAAAAGCAGACTTTTTAGATTATAATACTGACATAATTTTGCCCATGCCTAGGTCATAGGTCCACCAAGGAAACAAAAAAGACTGATTCAAAAAAACACATGTTATGTTTAATCCTCCTTGCAATATGCTGAGCACATTTCCCTGTGGTTTGATTTTCCTGGGAGCTGAAACCATTAAGGTGCAGGGTCCTCAGGCAGAGTGACAGCGCTGAGAATTATTCCACCACAGTTCAGTGCAATTTACCATGTCTCATAATGCCTGAATACAGGCAGCCTGTGAATGCAAATGAGGAGAATAATTTTATTAAATTATTTTTATAACTGCATAATTTTAGTAATTAAAATCTTTATTTATACTGATTCAGGAGCGAGCAGAATATTATACTAATGCACTGCACTTCTAAATTTTTAAGGTTGACTAGTAAATTTGTGGGCGATGCAAGCTGTAGTTAAAAAGCTTTGAGGAGAAAAATGGTCAAACAGCATTTTGATTAGTACAAATAGATCTATAGGAATTGTCTCCACAAACTCAGTTTGATGGGAACAGATGGGCTTTTTCACGTACCCGATTCTATGGCTGTTTTACTGTGCTTCAGATGTTTCTGAGGAACAGGTGTTTCTAGGCAACATTTGCTGAATTCCCTGAGGGAAAATATCAGCATAGGAAAAGCAAAAACTAAAAAGTGCCTGACCCAGGAGCTGCACTGAGTTAGCCTGTTGCCCAGTTCTTTACTTATGTAAGGTCAGAGAAATATGCTTATTTAGTTCTTTAGACCTTGGGTCAAGCTTTTAGGTTATGATCTGCAAAACCAGAAACTCAAACAAAGCAAAGCCCAAGACATATGTAAGGGAGCACTGAAATTAAGTTATTCATCAAATACTGATAATCATTCTGTCATGTCCATAAGCATGCTCAGGACAAGGAAACCAAATACAGTAAAACACGTGCATTACATGAAAGTTCTGATTTTATGTATATTTTATCCTGCCAAAAAACGTTCATATCCCACAAAAAATGTAAGGGAGCAGGGCTCTGTACAGATTTAATCACAGTGTCTGGTCCCAGGTTAGCTTAAAGGAAAAAGAGAGAAGTCATCTCATCTTTCAGAATTCATTAGAAATGTAAGTTAGACACTACAATTGATTCAGAATAGTACATGACACTTTTTTCACTGTCTTTTCTCTATTTCTCTGCCAGAAAGCTCTTATATCTCAGCTTCTTACAAGATTGTTAAATTAGAGTCAGAAGAACAAACCTTTCAAAAGATTTAGAGGTTTTACCTTCTGGATTATATACCATGGTGATTTAATGCTAACATGCTGCGGTGCTGACTAGGGCAATTTCATTCGTAAGAATTTATGGGCTGCTCAGAAATATATCCTGAATGATTATTATAATTATCTGACAAGTTGCTCTGTGAGCAGGGGGGCTGATGTTGCCTCTGTGTCCCTCAAGCCCTCTCCCATCCCAGGCATCCCATCTCTGCCTCCTCCAGCAGCCCCTGGCTGTGACTGCAAATGGCCCAGCCATTGCCGCTGGTGCCACACAAAACCTGCGATCGTAAAACCAGCATGCACAAAAGAAGACACAACGGGTTAATTGTCTTGGTAGAGAAAGGCTTTCTTCTCCTGGTGCCTTCAGAAGTCTGTTTATTCTCACTGCTATCCAAGCAAAAGCAGGTTTGCCCCCACAGCTTTAGGGACCTGCTGGAAACCAAGATCACAGGTCCATTGCAATTCATCAGGGTTTGCCTTTGACCTCAGTAGTTAAAAGGATCATTATTGAAATCTTTAGGCGCTCTGCTTGCTCCTGTTTGTACTCTATCAGGTCGTGTTGATGATTATATCTCCTGTGCCTGATCACAGGTAAGTACACAGACCAGCATCACAAACCAGAACGTCCCGGCTGAGAGCATACTGTTTACAGTTTCCCCTTAAATATGATCTGCTGTGACTGTGAGGTAACAAATCATAAAGAAAAAGACATGACAACAAAAAAGGGAGTACAGGGGGGTGAAATTCTCTTTTCTCACCATGGAATCACTCTCTGGAGCTATGCAGCTAAAGTGAGTGGATTTACGCTCAAGTAGATTAGAGCAGATTCAGTTCCTGGACCATCACCACTATCTGCCTCTTACCATTCTCATGGTTGCACTATACTGTTTAAAACTGTTGAGGAATGATACCTCCATTTAACACTGGCCACAAATCTGTAATTTCAGCTGCACAAAAGCAAGGTTTTAACAGCTGCTGAATTTGGCCTCTACTTCAGTTCTTTAAGAAAAAAGGTGTTTGTAGCCCTAGTATTTTCCTAAGCAACTTCCATAGCGTTGCTCACTCACATTAGCACTAATTTCACTTCAACTCTGACCAAGCAACATCTTGAATGCCTTTAAAGAAGGAGATATACGAAGTTGCTTCTGATCTTCCTAATAGCAGAGCAAATCAGGAACCGCCCCATAAGTGATTAGAATTATTTCAGTTGAAAACTACCATTAAGCCAATTCCTAAGATGGGAAATAGTAACTAAGTACACACTACTGATGGTAAAGAGGATGATCTCACACACCTGCATGTTGTTTCTAGCAATCATAGGCAATAAGGTTGTAAAGAACCCCAAGAGGTCCTCTGTGACATTTGTGGATCATTGATACATGATTCTGCGCTTTCCCACAGAACCTTGTGCCGTTCACTAAGGATGTGAAAAATGGATTTTTCTCACCGTTTTTACAGCTGCTCTCTACGTAGTAACTGAAGACTGTCACAGTGTCTTACTTCAGCCTTCTCCAGAGTGACATCCCCTGTTCCTTTAATATTTTCTTACATGTAATTTTTTTCTCAATCTTTGATCGTTGTCTTTGCCGCCTTTTAAGCTCTCGCCAGTTGGGTTAGATCTGTTTGAACCATAGTGCAAGAAGCTGAACAGAGAAGCTTGAAAGCAAAATGCCAGTGTACCCTACTAGGTGTGGCTGCCTTTGTGGGGAGCATGGTCCTAGGCATGTGTCTAGAAGACAGCATCATTGGTCTTCTGATCTAAGCGGCTTTCTTCTCAGCCTCTGCAGTACCTCTCTCACCTCTGGCTGTTATATTTTATATCCACCTGTGATAATAATGCTGGGGTCATCGTAAGCTCTTATTTCGTGGTTTTCGGGTGCATTTTTTTTCAGTAATTCTGAAATAGAAGAGTTTCAGCATTCTGAGAAGCTAAACTGGTTAATGCCCTGACATTGTGTCTCCTGGCTGAATTCACTTGGTATTTAAACTGTCCCTGCTCTCCACTGGAAAATTTACTAGCTTTATTTGTCAGAGACTGCAATAATTAATTTCCTATTACTTTCCTGTGACAATGGATTAACCTATTTAAGGATCTGAAGGAAGACTCCAGCTGTGAAAAGAAGAGCAGAACCACAGTGGGCATCGCTATTGTGGGCACAAGGGAATCTAAGAGTTTGTTGCCTGCTTAGAGAAATCCATGAGTGGGCATTTTCATGTAAAGTGCATCTAAAAGCCAAGGCTTCATGCCATACTCAATTGCCTAGAATTACAGATTGGAAAGTTAAAGGCTGTGCATAGCTGTCAGGAAAAAAGAAAAAGGTTTCTATGCATAACAGAAGAAATACTTGACTACTGTACAGTATCGGTGGGAGAAATAATCTGCAATCCCATTCAAACTGCAGAAGGAGGAAATCCATTAACACCAAATCACATTAGAGTGTTTATGCTTATGTCTTGCATAAATGTCTCGCTTTCTATAAAGTTTGACTCTGATGAGATGGAAAGCTGTGGGAGGAATGATTATGTGCTTATTTTCACAGAAAAGATCCACCATTTTCTGATGAAAACAACACAGAAGCGTGCTTGAAAGATACCAGCTCTGACATCAGCTCACTACACTCATCTTCTACAAATACTGAACTCTTGAGATAAATCTCAAAGTGCTTTAGTCCCTTAGGAAAACGAACAAACTCAATTGTGGAATGGTAAGTTTGATATCGAAAACCCAACAAGCTGCAGAACAGCATCCTTTTGTGACAATACTTGGGTTTATGTGTTGTTTGGAGTACGGTCACTGAAGAATCTGGCCTATCACAGCAAAGCCGATATGTCATCCTTTAGAAAGCAGTCTGACATGCATTCATTGTGGGAGAGAAGCTGGCAAGGTGCTGATTCTCCCTCTTCACTCTGTCCCTACTGTCTAAAACACATAATAGCAAAAAAAACCCCATCCCAAGCCCCAAAACTATACAAAACATTTATCTTAAATAAAGATTTGTTTAAAACCTTACAAGCTGTCATATCCAGCAGCACTAAAAAGCCTAACACAGAAAATACATGAAGAAATCATGACTCACACGCAGGTGCAAAAGGATGCTGTTACGCATGTGCAGTTCGCTAACATTTATTGAAATAACTTATGAAAACACAGCCCCACATTATACTGTGAATCCCAGCACAAAGAGTAAAAAGGTTTCTTCAATATATCTCAACAATCTCATCTGGTTGGGCTTGAAGAGAATAAGGTATTTTTCTAGGTATCTTGGACAGAATATCCAAAATTTAAATCTGTACAGGGTCATTAAGCATCTTGGAAAATTTCAACATTTTTCCTACTCATCTTTAATGTTTTGTCTACGTAAATAATGGAGATCTCATCCTCCTTGGTGCTGAGAGCTTGGTCTTCTCCTAGATAACACCCTGCAGGTTTGCTGGACTGGGAGAGTCTCCAGCTTCTTGTGGTATATATCACTCTTCCCACTGCTATGAGGATACTCACTGTGTACATGAATATTTTTCTGTGTTGTAGCAGGGGATCTGAATAGGTCAGTACTCAGGCCATTTATTTCCTTTCAAAATCTGTATGGCTGAATTATGTGCCACAGAACAAGTATTTTGTATTTAAATATATTAAAGAGGGAATGCCACAGTGATATGGTAAAATTAATTTGGTTTTTATGACAGGAACATTGTTTATTACAACCATTTCAATAGAAAGATAACTGGATGAGCTTGCACGTTGTGGGAAAGCCTAGTGTGACAATTGATAATGTATTTTACTTTGCCTTTAGGTAGTGAGCTTGAGTTTTCTTTCATTGAATCCCTAAACAGCAGGAGAACTCAGTTCAGCTGAACTGGCCATGCTGAGTTGTAACAATTCAAAAGTTGAGCAGGCAGAAATCTAATTATCCTGTGGCCCTCACCATAGATCAAATCTACCCGGGCAAAGGTTGGTGGGTATGACTAAATGATGGTGAAAATCTTATCCCTTCAGATCCTTCTAGCTAGTTACTGCTCTAGGGATCAAGTAATAGTCCCAAACTCCAGCTTTCACATTTCCTCCTGCAATTTCAAAGTAACTAGATGTAATCTGACCAGGTATCGTTTTTACATCACGGCATTCTGCAAATTACATCTGCTTTATCCAAGACATTTGCAGCCAAGAGGAATCATATACTTAAAACTACCAAATTAGTATGGGTGTATCTTCAAGGGCCATGTAGCTAACATGCAAGGCAAATTACATCAGTGGAGCAGTTCACTGTAAACGAAATACTTCAAAGTGCTAATGCCTCCTTGTGAATGTGCAACAGCTGGGATCAGGCTCAGAAATCCTCTCTCCTCTCTCTTTGAGATTGATCACCAGACCTGGCATGCAACCCAGCACTTACAGCAAGACTGATACTTACTCCCAATGGCTTCTTTGTCGTCTGGACACTTCCATAAGCAAAACCCTAAAATAAAGAATCACTGACCTTGAGAAACTTCAGACCCTCTGGCTAACATATCTGGAAGATGTGGAGTAAGAGGCAGCTTTGAATAGAGTCTAGGGATAGAATCAAGTAAAGCACCCTCTGAACCACTCTTTTATATGTTGGCCTACTCAAGAAGACATATGGCTGTTTCTAAAGGTGGGATTCTTGGGTCTCATCACTCAGGCCAGCAGCCTGGATGCTGCCTGTGTCACACGACAGAGCGGAGTGGAGCACCAGCAGCTATGGAGGATGCCCTGGTGTGCTGGGAGGGGTCTGTACAGTACATCTGTGTAGTCCTTGCTGAGCCAGGAGTGAACCCACTCATACTCCAAACTAGTATAGAGGCGTGGTGTTGCCTCTCAGCAGAATTTAATAGTACAGGCCTATTTCAGACAAGTCTGAACACCTGACAAGTTATGTCATATGCCTGCCCACACAAGAACAAGTAGACTTACTGTGGCCATGTGAAATATGAGGAAAATGCTAACTCCCTCTGAACAAGGAACCTTGAGCCAGCCCAGTTATTTACCAGAGAAACTAATGGTAGTTTCCTGGACATCTAGGGTTTCACTAGGAGTCTGACTCAAGAAGTAGCCAGGCACTACTCTTCACTTGGAGATGTAATGACAAAATGGTATAAACATCTTCAGGTGAGGAGCTGAAGGTGTTGCTTGCTAGCTTTGTCTGCAAAGTGGTTTTCTGCTCATATCCAAGACACAGAGGCATACAGAAATGATAGAGTTTGCAAGATCTGTATGCAAGATCATCATTCAAACCTGAGGGCTTCATGAAGCTCAGTGCAGAAGAGTAATTCTTGTGACTGAAATTTTAGATGACACAAAATGGAAGGATGTGAGCAAGAAAAGAAAAACATAAGACTAAAAGCGTCCTCTCACTTAGCTATCCCCTCAGATTCCTCTCTGTTTAACCTTAATTAGTTGATCAACTTCTCATGGGTGTCCTGGGACAAGTTAGGCTAGAGGACGGATTTGGAGACTGGTCAATCTGCACTGGGGGACCACCCAAGCATCCTGATGTTGTCTGCTGGAGGTCTGAGAAGGTGTTAATATCCTTGGCAGATAAACAACATGTAAAATCTGAACTATGTCGCTGACGTCTAATTAGAAAAGTGTCCCACCTCAGAAAAAGGTATTTTCCAACACTCCTGCAGTTTCCTAAGATATCTGTGGTGTCTGGTGTAGTACACAGATCACTATGCTTCGCTCCTAATGGTCAGTGACCGTTAATTAAAATTTCACTGTACACCCATCTTTTGAAGGATGTCTCCTCAGCTTGCCATCTGGAAGGTTAATAACAGACAGAATCGCAGGCCCTGCTGCAACACTCAGATTCAAAGACGAATTTCAAACATTTCCGATAGCAGCAGCTGTTCAGATCTGCATTTTAGGATGGTTCTCAAAGAAACGGCCCCTTCTGAAAGCCTGGATTCTGTGTTAAGGCTTTAAAAGGGTAAGAAGGCATTCTCTGAGTCTCCTGGATGGACGCCACCCAAGGCCACTTTGGCAAGCGAACCGCTTCAGCCGATATTTGCTGCCATCTTCCCTGACATGATGCTGAGACTCAGGCCTGGAATTCAGGTACAAGTAATAACACAGGAAGGTTACAGCTCCTCTTTTAGCATCAGACAGAGAAAGATTAGCAAAAGCTTCCTGGACAATGAACTTCTATGCCTGCTCTGTGACTCTTTACAATGTTTTGGGAGAGTCGCTGGTGATATGTTCACAGCTATGACAGCCATGGGTTGGCATTCATAAACGTGCTTAACTCCTTCAATGGTCTCGGCTCCCTCTTTTCCAAAGAACATCCCACTTCATTATGTCTTTCAGAATTAAATAACTGGTGTTTGCTTTTGCCTGGCATTTGTAAAGGTCTCAGAACCAACAAATCCTGTGCTTTAATCTTGGTGTGTGGCTTTGACTTACTCTTATGACCTCAACTAATTTAAACATTCTTTGCATCCAAGCCATTGCCTAAGAGGTGCAGAGGAGCACAATGACATATAACCCAGGTATGCTGTTCATGCTTGGAAAATGAAGTTGCATTCTGCATCCTATAATCCATGTGGGGCTGTAGTCTTTCACCACACACAGATTATCAGCTACTAAAGGGCAAAAACGCTCGATCAAGCTGAGCTGTCCTACGTGAACGGAGTCTTGTTTCCTGGTAACATGTTGCAGCCCATATAATAGAAAAATAGCACTCAGAACTGTAGGCAATGTCCCCCGGCGAAGAAGAATTTACAGCTAGAGAAAAGGCTGTTACTTGGTACAATATTCTGATGCTGCTTAGCATTTTGATCTAGTTCTGTTGGCGAAGACATCTCTTAATGGAGAATTTCTCACCTCATGAGTGATGGACAGGAGCTGCTGCAGAGGGATGAGAGGTCTTTAGGTGATCGGCTGCACTGGGAATAACTTGAAGAGATGAGAGTTAATTAGTTCAGGGTAAACCAAGAAGGGATCTGATTAGCCAGAGTACTAAAAGCCAATTAATTCCACAACACAGCTAAATGGCTTTACTTAGCTAAGAAAAGACAGCATCTGATAGCTTTTCCAACACATGAGCTCTGATCACTAAAAAAATGACCTTTTCTTGCCCTCCCTTGGAAAATGTATCTCTGGATGAGGGCAAATTTGGGAAGGTTTTTGCATTTTTTTAAAAATAATTTCCACAAGGGTTTGTAAGATACTCAACTGCTCGTGAGCAGGGTTTAATGTGGAGAAAAGCTCATCACCATGAAGCAGAATCTTTTGGATAACTCCTATTAGAAGCAAACTGATCTTCCTTGCAAACTCAAGTTGTCCCTTCTTCAAGTGGAGCTCGCTGTCAGGCAATCTGGCCACCCTGGGAAGAGCATCAGGTTAGCCTCCCACCAGCTGGTCCCCTCTTCTCTGTCCTGTATATAACTAAGAACCCAACTATTTCCTTCCCATGGATTGCATGTTAAAATATATAGGAACTCTGCTTGTGGTCTTAACCCATAGCTGGAACATTAAGAAGTGCGTTTCTGGACATTCAAACACATTGAATAGCTTGCATTACAATTATAGAAAAACAAAAGCACTCTCAAGGCAGGCAAAGCTAAGAATGTGAGCAAGAAGTGGACCATCTGTGGGCTTGTGTGTGGCTGCCTCTGTGGCTGCTAACACTCAATTCCAGCTGGACCTGTCAGCTCCTTTCTTGTAAGCATGCTGTCAATGCAAATTGACAGGAATCCCCGGGCTTCAAGCCTCAGAACATATTCCCTTATGCAACGCTAATTGTTCACAACAGGAGAGATATCGCAGGAGAGGATGTTTGACTAATTGCATATCAAATTGCACCCAAGCCAAAAACCAGTCGCAGAAGAGGCAGTATGTAATTTCAGATAGGGGGAAATGGGATCATGTGAATGCATGAGCTCAGCCACTTAGATTCTGCTTCAATTCTCACTAAATATTCAGCAGAATTTGCAAGGCCATAAGCCAACGCTCTGCGTGAATGTGAATCGCATCCATAGCACGTGCGGAACTCTGTCTTGTATAATTCATGAGAATAGCCACACAGGGTCGTACCAAAGGCTCATTGAGCTCAGCATCTTGTCTCTGAGTCTGAACAGTGAAGGATATGTAGGAAAAAAGCACAAGAAATAAGATCAGCATAGCATGCTTCTTCTCCTGCTGTACCCTCCATCTACTGACAGTCACTAGTTCAAGGATTTCTGGAGGCTGTTGTTGCTTCCCAGAGCTTAATGGCCCTTGAGAGACCTTTCTTCCCCGATTCTCTCTGATTGCTTCTTCAGCCCATTCATACTTGTGATATCCAAAACATCTTGTGGCAAGAAGGTGCACAATTTAATTACGTATTGTGTGCAGATGTTCTTCCTTTCATTTATTGTGATTAATAATGTCATGTGTTGCCTTCTAATTCCTGTGTTATAAGAAAGAGCGAACAATCTTTCCTTACTCTTTTTTGTTTTCAATTTTCACTTCCTTCCATAGATTGCTGATTATTGTTTGGAGAAAATTTAACCTTGAACTGACTCATCTCAAATATTAAGATGATAAGAGATCACATCTACTTGTCAGCTTCCAGCTGTATCTTAATAGGGGGCCTGTTCTGAATTCCAGGTACAAGAAATGGTGTCTCTGTAGTGTTCAGGCTTTGAATACAAATTACAGCACGAATCCGCTTCCAGCATTATTACCCATTGGGCTACTGGGATTTAGAAACTCTTTGTATACTGTCTGGTAACTATGGCCATTCTCAAAGTCTCTTATTTCTATAGTTTGTACCAGATCTGTAAGTATAAGGCTATGCTTTGGGTTGCCTTAAAAGGTATACAGCATTTCAAAGTAAATCTGTCCATGTTCAGACACAGAGGTTTTGGCAGACCCCCAGATGTGAAGACAAAAAAAACCCCAAACCTTGGGTCTAACAGAAAGAGAATGACAACCCTGTCCCCACTTTCTCCTTGTCTTCACATATAACATCGTAAATGCTGCTATGAAGGTGTCTCTCTGCAACTGCTCCACCCATGATTGGCTTCTCCATCTTATTCAAAGTCTCATGTATATCTAGTCTCATTTTATCCCATGTACCCTGCTCATCCTTCTGATCGCTTGACATGGGTAAGCTTCTTGTTTTTGAAGCCCCTTGTATGAAATGCACAGTGGGTGTGAAATGACAGAAAATCAGAGCACTTGCATTTTGTATTCACCCAGTGCTAGTCTGAGTGG
The DNA here is from genome assembly GCA_013399365.1 of Pampusana beccarii. Lineage (NCBI taxonomy): Eukaryota > Metazoa > Chordata > Aves > Columbiformes > Columbidae > Pampusana > Pampusana beccarii. Next base: position 65,812 of record VWYH01004268.1, on the reverse strand, counting down.
CTGTAAAAAACCACAAGCCTGGAGTTTTCAGGTCCCCAGCTCTCAGTACTCTCATAGCTTTGTTTCTGTTACATACTTTTTTTCCCCTTGCCATGTCTGAATTTTACTGGAAGTTCTCAAAGGCAGGAAAAGAGCAATATTTACAGTGCTGCTTTTTTTTAATTGCCAGTGTCTGGGACAATTAACAAGTAAGTGCTCCCTGACAATGGTTCACTTCAAGTATAGAGCACTAACGTTCTCAACAAGGGGAAAGAACCTAGTGCAGTTTCCAAGAGCTTGGGTTTTTTAAACTCCTTTTTAAAATGTCATTTCTGTAGACAACAGAACATTTAGTTGAGTCATTCCCATGCAAACTGAATGAAATCTTCCTGTTGCAGCTCTGTGCAATCAATAGGGAGTGCATCGTTTCAGGGGAGTATTTATATAGCTCAGCATGGTAGTTTGGTTTATAGCATTGCCACGAGTGAGGGGATTCTGGAAAAAATGCCCAGCAAACAGTAAGCAAGGATGATGGCCTCATGGGACAGCAAGCTGCAGTTGACGGTGGCTGCATAAGGACCTTCAGCCCCTCCTGGCCACCCTGCCCTGCCCACATCTTGCTCCCATTCTCACCTCATGGCTCTGTTCCCAGCACACATCAGGCCTTAGCAGGAGCTGTGTGTTAGACAAAGTCCAAGCAGGAGCTGAGTGAACATTCCCACCTCCAGAGGTCCTGTCCAACCTCCATCCTCCTGTGTGACCCTGTGCTGTGGTTTGACTCCTAAAGCACCTGAACTCTGCCCTGATGCCTGCTAGAAAGGATGCTAGGGCAAGGGATGTTCGCAAATTCCTCCCCGAGGAGGAGTTCATCACCAAACAACATTTACCTAGTCCAGAATATTGTATGGCATACGTAGTCAGAAGACAGAAAAGATAATTTATTGTGCACATCAGCTGCGGGGGCTTGGAAGTCACAGCAGATCACCTGGAGAAAATGAATCATCACCTGCAATGACAGTCAGAAAGCTCTGATAAAGGCCTAGAGGAAGGAAAAGGAGGGATTTAGTTCTGCTTTCTTCAGGAAACCCAGTTTATGAGGAATTGTTCATGGCCCAGAAGAGAGAGCTATTGCAGGCATTGACTACAGGCTGGCTCTGTCACCTTCTCCCCATGGGGAATACCTGAGAGACCCATGCGTGTGCAGAGGTGCCCAGTGCCCCATTCACAGGATGGTGTGGGCACGGTTGGGAACCTCTCCTGCCCAACAGTGCAATGTGGCACCACAACTCACCCAAAAGTGGCAATGCGGGAGTTGGTGGGCCAGATGAAGATGAGGGAGGTCTTGCCCTCATTGCCGTCTTCCTTTTCCTCCTCCTCTTCTTCCTCCCCCACTGCCTCCTTCTTGCTGCTCAGCACCCACAGCTGCTCCAGGACCAAGCGGAGCTGTGGTCACAGGGTGGTGCCATGTCTGCAGAGGAGAGGCAGGCAGTGAGCTGTAGGTGGCCTCCTTGGGGTCCCACTTGCCCTTGGGACAAACATTGGTGCATCCAGCACCAAGGTCCCAGGGCCTGGGGCTGGTGCCAGGGTGTCCCTTCCCTGGTCCCAGGGCCAGGGATGGGGAAAAGGCAGCTGGGCTCTGAGGCTCTTACTGCAACTTGGCGATGACCAGTTCCTCCTGGAGGAGGAGAAGGCGCCTCTCGCTCCTCTTGCAGCCCCGGCTTGGCCTCACGCCCACGATCAGCACTGGCTCAGTGTCTGTGAGACCCTCCCTGCCAAGCAGAGAGCGTTGGGCATGAGAAATACTGCTGCTACAGAGCCGGGCTGTGCCCACATGACCCCAGCCCAAAGTGGGGACCCACCTGGAGCCCAGAGCAGGACACAGCAGATGGGAAGGACCACCTCCTTCCACCTGCTGCCAATGCCCCTTGCCTTGGCCTTCACTGCTGGTTCCTGACCTCCAACTAGACTTGGTCAACACCCTCTGGGCCCAGCTGCTCAGCCAGTTTTCCTCCCTGTCTGCTCATCCAGCTCATGCTTCTTCAGCTTCTCCATGAGGCTCCTCTAGCAGACAGTGTGGAAAGCCTTCCTGAAGTCTGAGTGTGCAATGACCGCTACCCTCCCCTCACTTCCCAAGCCAGTCATTCCGCTATAGAAGTTTATCAGATTTTGCAAGCCGGCTCTCCCTTGCTGAGTCCTTGCTGACTCCTAGTTCCATTCACCTTCCTATCCTTCATGTTTCCAGGAAATGCTGTGGCGTCCCTGGCACCTCCATGAACATGGGATCCCCTTTTCTTATCAAATATGATAAGTTCAGGGTACCTGGTCATATCTAAAGCTGTTAACTGAAATGCTTGTGTGCTCGGCCCTAATTTTGTGTGGTTTTTCTTTCAAGCCTGTCTAAAAATGTGACTGTGAACATTACAGCAAACATTTAAGAAGATGTGCAGGCTCTGTCCTTATTAGTCTAAACAAGAGAGGAGATGCAGCAGATGCATGCAGAGCAGGCATTGCTGAATGACATGAAGTTAATTTGATCTTGGATGAAGGGAGCCTTTGACTGGCAGCCAGCCCTAGGTACTAAAGGGCACTGATGTGAACCAGCACGTGTGAGCCCTCAGACACATTGCATTGAATCTTGCTGCAGTGCCCTTCATTGGAATTACAGTTTTGAAACACCCCAAAAAGCCAAGGGCAACTGGAACAGGAATTTTAAATCAACATGTCACTGTAGCCATTTTAAACCTGAATTCACCTTGTGTTTGAGAGCATGTTTCCTTGAGCTATGTTCACAGTGCCCAGTATGATGATGTTCATGAAGGGCATTTTTTGTCTTGCAGGCTTGCTGTACCCACATTTTACAGAAAAGCACACGTTTTACAGAAAGGGAACAGAGATACTGGGGGAGACTTGCTCAAGGTCAGAGTAGGCTGGTGTGGTGGAAATGGCAAAAGCACAGAAACAATGTGGAAAAGGTAGGTCTGGTCTGAACAGGAGGGACTTAAATGACAGTGATATTGCAAGTATTTATACCAAAGCTGAAAGGAAAACACAGTGTCAAGACTATTTGCAGTATCTCTTATTTTTATTCTTAATATTGGCAATGATGTGGCTTGAAAATAGAATAACTTTGACATTAAACATTGCACTGTACACGCACTACGTGTGATATTTTCCTTAGGGATTTTTAACTTCTGATTATTATTCCTTATACTTTCTCATCTCCTCTTTCTCCTTCTCGATTTAACTGCCATTTATTTATGACACCACCCACCTCTGACCAGTCAGGATGTCTCATCTGAGCAATATTCCCAAAGTAAATTCCACTGAGGCTTAGGAGCACACCTCTTCCTTAATCTAGCCACAGCTGCCTCTCTTTGTTACAAGAAAGTCCAAATACAGTCACTATTTTCAGACAAACTCATGAACCCAAAGAGTTTGCATGCAGTGTTTTGTACAAAACCATTAAAAGAGACAGCCTCCTTGACCCGTGTGTTGTTTAGCTTAGAGGCAGGTTGAATTCAGCCCTGTACACAAGGCTCTGTCACATGCCACAGTTCTCTCCAGTATAAGAGGACTTCCCAAGGAGTACCTGGGGCTAGCTAGTGCTGTTGCACGTAACAGCCTGGTACACAGTGGCCCCACCTCGAATCCTATGTTCAGTTTTGGGCCCCTCACTACAGGAAAGACACTGAGGTGCTGGAGAGAGTTCAGAGAAGGGCAACGAAGCTGGTGAGGGGTCTGGAGCACAAGTCTGATGAGGAGCGGCTGAGGGAACTGGGGCTGTTCAGCCTGGAGAAAAGGAGGCTGAGGGGAGGCCTGATCGCTGTCTGCAACTGCCTGAAAGGAGGGTGTAGCATGGAGGGGTTTGGGCTCTTCTCCCAAGTAGCAACCGATAGGACAAGAGGAAATGGCCTCGAGTTGTGCCAGGGGAGGTTCAGATTGGATGTTAGGAAAAAAATTCCTCACAGAAAGGGTTGTCAGGCACTGGAACAGGCTGCCAGGGAAGTGGTGGAGTCACCATCCCTGGAGGTGTTTAAAAGACGTGTAGGCGAGGTTCTTAGGGACATGGTTTAGTGCCAGAGTTCGGTTATGGTTGGGCCCGATGATCTTGAGGGTCTCTTCCAACCAAAATGATTCTATGATTCTACAAAAGAAAACCCACTTTGCTGAATAAAACCAAAGAGACAGTCATCAACTGTGAGGTGCTTTGAGTCCCCCTGCCAGGCACTACATCGTGCCACTGGTGACAGTCCAGAACCAGCAGTGGTGCAGGTCTTACCCTCAGACCCTTCGTAAGATCCTGGAGATTTGAATATAGACTCCTGATCCAAACCTCGAGACTGAAACTGTTTCTGTTTTCTTGGGTAGACTCTCTAAGCCACGGATGATATGGCAAAAATCCCAGATGAAAAAAGATAAAAGCATATGAAAATTGTGTGGCCCAGGGAGGAGAAGAATGAGAAAGGCCTTCAGTAATGCTACGGAGAAGACCACTGTGCTGTGTGGAGCAGCTGAGAAAAAACATACATTTTAAATAGGTCCCTTGGCAAATGTATGGTTCTTGTCCAGTCCTGCTGCACAGGACACAAATCATCAGCCTGGACTCCGTAGATCCTCAGCACATTCTGTAAAAGAGCCATTTGCGAATATCCCAAACATACGTTAGCAGGTAGAGAGAAGAAGTCAGAGGGTCAAAGCATCTCTCTGTTTCAGTTCTTTTCCTGATGCAGAGAGCCTGTGGGATTACATGAGCTAGAACACAAGTCAGAGTAGCTCCTAGCACCTTTTCAGCTACCAGTTTGCACTGTTCAGGCCTCTCATGAACTCAAAAATCAATGTGATATATGGTGAGAGTTTGTTGATTTGTGTAACTTCAGGGGCTTTGGTAAAAGCATGTTATATTGAAAATCTTTCCCCAGGCTTGAAGTAAAAGTAGCCTTTATTACAGTGTAGGCTTAGCCAACTGTGCAGTGCCTCTCTGGATGTGTCCTTAACTAAGGTAATACACAGAGGTGGAGTAAATGTAAAGTGACCTTGCCTGGAGAAAGTCAGTCTTACCAAAAAGAAGCCTGAAAGCAAGCACTTTCTTTTACCAGAACTTTGTTGTCATGGGACAACATGTATCTCTCTGTTATGGCAGAGTTAGACACAGAGTTTTCATACTTGGTCTAGGAAATAAAGACAGCAATTTAATTCTGGTAGTAAATAAGCGTTTTTCCTTCTTTAAGCAGTCTTTGCTCTCATCAACCGTATACTGCCTGATTCACATTAATCACAACCAAATTCCTGAAACCTGTTTCCTTTGACTGGAGACTCAGATCTATCATTCACTCCTACTACTATCAACCTTGAATTAAGATCAAACTTTTTGAGAACATCTAATAGCAGCTGCCAATTAAATCGTTAGGCTCAGTTATCTTAAATAGATGCAAATGCTACTGGGAAAACTGTAAAATAAACAGCTGTCAAGAGAGGAGATCTCTTATACTAGAAGTGATAAAATATTGCTAATTTAGGACTGTTTCATTTTCCTAGGGTGAAAATACGACTGCTGGGAGGATACAAATCTTGAGGAACTTGGGTGTGATTCCTGTGAATCTTAACTTCTGCGTCTCTTGAGCTTTGAAACCCTCTCTCTTCAAAGAAAAACATCTGCAAAAGGAGGCAACATTAGTTAAACTTCTGTTTCCCTTATAGCCCATCAGCAAGCACGATTAACGTTCTGAAGACCAGAGAAAATCTGTCTTAGCTTGGGCCCAAAGAATGACCTGAAGGATTGCTGTAATTTAGTGTCTCATACATGGTTTGTGATGGCATCTACTTGCCCCTATTTGTACTTAAAGGTATAGTTTCAACACTAGCTTAAGATTGGTCTTTTTTTTTTCTTTTCATGATAGCATAGTTCAGCACCTTACAGAGCATTTAGGGATTCCCTTTTCTTCTTGAGTGCATGCAGGACACACTGCCTTAGAGAACATGCTGGGGGAGAAAATCCTGCATATTGTGTCTGCTGGTGAGTGGCACCCTATAATTCCCCTGGAGAAGGCAAATGCTCGTCCAGTGTGGGAGGCTGAGCAGTGGCAGCCTGGTTAGGCCACTTTATGGAGCATGACATGCTGTTACACACGTTCCTCAGCTCCTACCTAGTGGCAGTGGATCCTTCACCAAGCTTTTTCTTTCTTCTACTTGACTTCATGGGTTTGTCTTTCTCCTTCTCAAGAACACAGCTTCTCATTTGACTGCCTTTCATCTTCCCAAACACAGATGGACTAAAAATGTAGAGTGAAATTTGCAGCACACTTAGTAATCCCAGATTCCCCCTCTAAGTATCACTCTCCGCAGGTCTTACTAAACTCTCCTTCACAGGTGGCATCCTGATTTGCCATGCAAGTCCCTGAACACATTTTCTTTGAAGCATTGGCTGATGTTTTCAAGAAAAGCAGGACTTGATTTCATTGTTATTCTCCCCTTTAGCAAATCCTGCTATTTAGGAGCTACCGTTCGTTATCACTCACCAGTGCACTACGACATGAAAAAGAAAATTGCATAGATGTACTGGGAATGTGGTAACACCTGGTGTCTCCGTTCTCTCTTCCTTTCTCTCACCCTGGGCATGTGGATTGTTGTGCTTTATCCTAGAAAACGGAGCGGAGATGAACAAGGCTGGAGGAGGTCACACGCCTTTGGCTCAGAAGTTTCAGAAGGCTGGACCTTTCATGGATTAGGAGGATCTCTAAGGTGTATATTCAACTAGACTATTGAAACTACTTCCAAAATTGAAATTCGTGTCCAGTTTGTAGTGTGGCAGGCCATAATCAGTGGGGAAACTTTCGCTGCCCCAAGAGAATTCCCATACTTTGAATGTCCCTGCTCCTCCTTTATTCTACATTGAGGTTTAAAAGTCAAAACCATGAGGGTTTTTTTTTCCTTGAAAATGGTATTACAATCAAGTCAACGTTTTGATTTCAAACATTTTTCCCGTAAATTAAAATTTTGAGAAAAAAAAATCAAATCAATTCATTGATATTCTCATCCTGCTTCAGCTCCACTCTGAGACTGAAATGCAGTAGATGTGATTTGTTTCAACACAGAGGCACTTTCTGACAAAAACAGCATTTTGAAGAAATGTTTCTCAGGTCGCTGTTACAGAGGCAGGCTGAGAGTTTTCCAACATCTCCCTTTGTCCACTCTGTTACCTGCCCATTATTCCAACCCTCCTCTAAGCAGCTTGTCAGTGCCATTCATGTCATTGGGATATCAAAATAAAGGGGCTGCTTCATCAACAGGCAGACTCTGGGCTTATCTAAGTGGTTGAGGGAGCTGCCTTGGAGCATATGTACATGTAGGAGAGACAAGCTGCAAGCTCCAGGCATGCGTTTGGATTATGCCTTGAGATAAACTGGCATAGCTGAGGTGACTGTAAGAATAACCTCAATGGGAGGCGTGCACAGTTGCGGGATGGCATCTTGCAGTACAAAATGAGAAGGGAAAAATGCTCTGGCTTTCCCTTCCCAGTGCGTCTTGTTCATCAGGATTTCAGGAGGTCAGAGAGGTGCGGATAGTAGGTGACACAGAGAGACACTCAGCATCAGCTGGTGCGCAAGCACACACAGCTTTATTTGTGAAATTAATATATTCAGTCCTGATACAGTAATCCAAGATAAGAGAGGAGTCAACTAGAGCTGGTCTTATTAGAATGCAATGTAATTAATTCAAAATTACTCATTTAGTGAAACTGTGATGATCAGTGTTATCTCTCCAGATGACAGGGTTATTAGCTTCAGGCTGCCTGAGGGTATAAAGTAGGAACCAACTGTAGTTAAATAGCAGGCATGTACATGTCACGTTTAACACATTAACACTCCCTCCCTGTTTTCTCCCCATCATGCCCCCTGGCCATACCTCCTTGGTCTTCGACTTGTTTGACCTCTGGCATGTATTAAAAAACTACTGACAATCAAGGGTCAGTACAGTCACTATTGGTTGTGAACAATATTAATCAGAATTCAATTTCAGCTGCTGCAACACGGTGTGAGATACAAGTACTTTCTTCAAACACCTCCTCATTTTCTAGCCCAGCCTCCCAGACTTCATTAAAATTACCCAGCTGAACTTTATCTTGCAGTGTTCAGGTCACGTACACAAAATGTTTATCGAATAAGTAAAAACAGCCCCAAACCACCCCCAAATAAAAACAGACTAAGAAATGAATATAATAAGGACATGAAATGTCAGCCTTGGGGCACAGCAAATGCACAGAGAGGGATTCAAATCAGCAATAAAAAAGATTCTGTTTATTCTTCAAAACGTGAACGTTTTTCAGATTGACATTCAGTTTCTTATAAAAAGCAACACTAGAATCCTAAGAGTTAGTCTAATGATACTCCTTGGTACTCCCTCAGCCCGAATCTCTGAACATGCAGGCTCGGTCCTTGCTTCCTCTCCCCCAGCCATGCTCCAGGGCTCAACCAAAGCCTGCGCCTGGGCACAGGTTTGCATGAAAGCAGTTGAATCAAGTTGGGATCTGTCCCGTGCTGCGAGTTTGTTTCTGCACTGAGGTGTCTCTGTAAGACACCTCCAGCAGGCGGACATGAGTGGGAATCACTGGCAGCACAACTGTAATGAATACAAAGTTAGGAGCACCCCTTTCTAGCTGGAAGTAGAGGATACAACCACCTGGAAAACGGGAAGCAACGCTTTATTCCAAATGATTCCCCCTGTCATTTTTTTTTTTTCCTATAGAGAAAAAGATATGCATCTCTAGGTTTATGTTCTTATTTGAAATGGTACCTACCAGTTTTACTATGTTTTAATGGAGTTCTTTTTTAAAATAAATTCACAACGTTTTTTGCATGTTCTCAGAAGTTAGCTCAAATTTAAAGTTCAGTGTCAACAAAATCAATACCTAGTAGCTTTTGCAATCTGTCCATGTCTCTTTAGAGATGGAAAATACTGCATCCAGGATAGAAATGGACATAATAAATTCCACATGTAAAAAAGAAATAGAGATAATTGGCATTTCAACAGCAAAAATGAGATCATTTCAGCAAGGGTAGATCAGACTCACTCAGAAATCTCTCAGGGAGAGGAGATATTTGCAACACCTTTCCATCACTCGTATGTCTTTGGCTCATTCTGGCCATGTTTCTTAAACAGGTTTCTCAGCTGAGGACCTTTAAAAATGGGGTGGGCACGCCTATAAGGGTCTTTCACCTTGATTCTCCTCTGATACAGCTTCTTCTGAACTCCAGGACAGCCCATATCTCCCCAGTGCCACCAGGCACCAACCAGTTGAGAGCACCTAGCAGCACTTTACAGCAGAGCCTGAGGGGAGATGAAGATTTCCTCTGCTTGTGAGCAACTGAGCTGGAAAGAAAACTTACAGAAAAGCTCTGCTTAAAAATGTCCAGGCTCTGCCAAAAGGAGCTGACACATTATCATTTCAGTAGTCCTGCCATGCACAATACTCACGGTATCTCCGCAGTTAAACAGTTCCAGCCTTGAAATTGCTTTTGAAAACAAGTGATACTAACATTTTCATCTGAGTATGAACTGCTGATAACCCCTTGACCCTTCCCCATGTAGTGAGTCATGATCCTCCTAGTTCAACTCATGTCCAAAACTGAAATGAATCATGCTTATTATTTTTAGAGCTAGCCACGGGCACTGGCATATGTGAGTATATCCAACAAGAATGTTTTGAGGATTAGAACACCCTCCTAATCTGAACTGGAAAGGATGAACTGTTTTATTAGCTGATCTGGCCTTTGCTTGCATTAGAGTCAAAGTTGTGACTTCAGTAATAACTCTTTTTTTTATTGTCTTTTATTCCTCTTGCTCCTATGAACCCTGAAAAGTGTGGTCCAGATTTTATTTCTCTTCTAATATCACCAGGAGAATAACGTACTGAGTTCACAAACATTTATACGTTGCAAATTCACTTGACGCAAAGATGCCACTCAGGGTCTAAGCTGAAAAAAATACCAGGGCCTATTTTGTTTGGTGGAACCTGTATTCATTGTGATGGTCTGGAACACCTGTTCAGGTTGATGGGTGTTGCTGAGAAAGTTAGCAACTCTTTTGTTTGGAAACTGAGCATGTAATTTTGTATGGATATTGTGGGTGACAGAAGATAGAGAGCTCTGCCAGTCTGCATGCAGAGAAACTTTTCATGTTTAAAAGAGGACTTGTAGGGTTGGCATGGTGTTGCCTTTCCAGTATGGCAGACTGTCACACACAGAGAGCCCAACACAATGTCATTTGTGACACAATTGAGAGTCCAACCCAAGCCTCCCAAGTCCCAGTCTAACAGCACCTACGTGAGAATCCTCTGTCATCCTCCATTCACAACCTTAGGAAGCACGATGGTAGGAAAGCCACCGGCAGCACAGTCTGAAGTGCATTGCAGAGGGCAAGCGGTGAGATGGATGCTGAGGCTCAGGCAGCCCTCGCTGCTGTTTTATCCTGGTTCTAATCAGGCTGTGCTGAAAGGCAATTTTTGGATTTCATTGTTTGTGCAGTGCTCATGAATGCGGCACCTGGTACACGTCTTATCCAATTTGAAAGCAGATCTGTCTCACAGATCTTGGTTGCTGGAATGGATGATGGGGAGAAACTCAGGCTGAAGCCATGTGTTGCTGCGAATGCGTTAAAAGGGCTAGGTGGAAAGGAGGCATTACAGCTTGTATACCACCATCACTAAAAAGCATGTGTGCAGATAGAAATATTGGTCCCTTTGGGTACCCAGGTGCTTCCCCTTTGGGGACTGATCTCTATCAGTACAGCTATTTAGAATTCTAGTGGGTTTTTATTAAATCCCACAAGTAATTTTCTAGAGCTGTTAGAAAACAGGAATTATGAAGGGATGTTTTCAGGTGATTTGTGGACTACAGTCACCATTATCATCAGGTATGGGTTGTCTCTATGCTGCGCTTCTTGGGGGAGCCCTAGGGACCCAGAGAGCAGCAAAGGAAGGAGGAGGAAAAGTGAAATCGTTCTGGGAAGGGCACAAGTTCCTTCTGCTCTGCGACACATCAACTCCTCTCTGCTCAGCAGAGCAGAAGCTGACATTGGGCTCCTGGCAGCACAGAGAGGTGAAGTACAAAGTGCCAGTGGGAACTGCACAGCAAATGAGCACAAGTCTGTTTGATATAATGTGAAGCAAACACTGGTATCCTGGAAGTGATCTGTGTTCCATCCAGTGGACAATCGTGCCTCAAAGTGTCCAAGATCAAGTGTTTTGGAATAGCCACACAGATGAAGGGATATTTAAGGGATAATGAAGGGATATCAACACCATCCAGTGACAATAAGCTCTGGATTTTAATCAGCATTTTAAAAAATATGTTTCCTTTGATCAGTTTTAGATTTATTACTTTGATNCTCAGGCTGAAGCCATGTGTTGCTGCGAATGCGTTAAAAGGGCTAGGTGGAAAGGAGGCATTACAGCTTGTATACCACCATCACTAAAAAGCATGTGTGCAGATAGAAATATTGGTCCCTTTGGGTACCCAGGTGCTTCCCCTTTGGGGACTGATCTCTATCAGTACAGCTATTTAGAATTCTAGTGGGTTTTTATTAAATCCCACAAGTAATTTTCTAGAGCTGTTAGAAAACAGGAATTATGAAGGGATGTTTTCAGGTGATTTGTGGACTACAGTCACCATTATCATCAGGTATGGGTTGTCTCTATGCTGCACTTCTTGGGGGAGCCTTAGGGACCCAGAGAGGTCTTTCACAATTGGCAGAGAGCAGGATTATGTGAAATATTTTCAATACATGCCTTAGTGACCTCAAGCCCACACATTGTAAGTTATTTTTATAGAAAAAGACAATTACAATTTTATAGGTTACCCTTTGCCTTAGAGTAATTGTTACTGGTCAAACATATTTCAGCCAATTCAATAACTGGCCAGAACTGTGCTTTGCAAATACTTTTCACAGTCTCCATTGCCTTATAAGTCTATAAATAAAGATTAAAAATATAACTTACCACTCAGTTGCATTTACTTAGGATGCAGTAAAAGCAGCAAAGGAAGGAGGAGGAGAAGTGAAATTGTTCTGGGAAGGGCACAAGTTCCTTCTGCTCTGCGACACATCAACTCCTCTCTGCTCAGCAGAGCAGAAGCTGACATTGGGCTCCTGGCAGCACAGAGAGGTGAAGTGCAAAGTGCCAGTGGGAACTGCACAGCAAATGAGCACAAGTCTGTTTGATATAATGTGAAGCAAACACTGGTATCCTGGAAGTGATCTGTGTTCCATCCAGTGGACAATCGTGCCTCAAAGTGTCCAAGATCGAGTGTTTTGGAATAGCCACACAGATGAAGGGATATTTAAGGGATAATGAAGGGATATCAACACCATCCAGTGACAATAAGCTCTGGATTTTAATCAGCATTTTAAAAAATATGTTTCCTTTGATCAGTTTTAGATTTATTACTTTGATATTATATTTAACATCTCTCCTGGCATGAAGCAGATTTTTGGGGGTAGAGGTCCTGGTAAAACTATTGGCTAAGAAGTCAGGTTTTACAAAATTTGAAAACGAAGGAGGAAAGGAGATACAAAATCTAGCAAGCATTATTATGAAATTTTTGGTTGGTTTCAGCAAAAGATGAGGATAGGGTGAAAAAGATCCAGACCCCAGCTACTTCCCAGTGGTGGTGGAAACCCAGAGGAACCAACACTGTGTTAAAGGACATCTGTGCCATTGAAAAATGTGGAATACACTTCAGGTATTTAACCTCAGTCATGTGTGTAGCTGAGTGAAAGAAAAAGCAAACTGCTGTCTGGCAGATGTACTTGACAGTACTGAGATTTGTGTTCCTTCAAAACCAGACTCCTCACACTAGGATTTTGGTTTGCCTGTCTTTTTACTGCTTGATCGTAATTACTCTGGCATGGTTTTATTACATACCTGCCCGTACCATTGTGTATGCCAGTTACAATGATGGGATAAATGAAGGCAGCAGGGGGTATGGGTTCATAATTTCTGTCAGCACCATGTGAAAATGGCTAATTTGGGGGCTGATTGTGCTCCCTATTTCAGGAGCATGCCATCTGTTGATAAAGAATTTGTTACTCCCCAAATTAGATGGCACTCAAGAACACAGAGTCTAGCTCCTGGGTATTGTAGGGCCAATAAAACTGTGGATGTGCACTGCAAATGGCTTCCTCTGGCTGTTGGTTTTAAGAGCTCTGAACAAAACCCTTACATCAAGCAGTGTCTCCACAGTAGTCCCACTGATTTCAATGGCACTACTCAAGTAGTAACTCTGTGTGAATAAGGGTATCCATCTGGTCCTTGGAGATGTAGTTGCATCAGCTGAAGGATCTGTCAAGCATTCCCCAAGCTGTCTGTGCTCGTAGACATACGGGCTAGCACAAAATTAGGCCAGGGAGTATGCTGACAGAGCAACAGCCAGAATAATCTGAGCAGTAGATAAAGACCCTGTAACAATCCAAGAGTGGTTCCCCAGTGTAATTAGGAAGTGCACTGCTATGCAATTAAGAAAATTAATTAGAATTAAAAGTTTAGGGAGTGTAGGTTGAAGACATGTTGCAGCACAGTCTTGTCTAGCTCTTTTAAGATCTGCTGGTGTTATAATTGTTTTTACAGTGTTGCTCAATGAGTTGTATTCCCAGACTTCTCTCTTGACCACTCCAGTGGCATGAAGCATAATTTACTACATATATCAGAATACTTCAGCCTACTAAAACCAATAGCAAAATACGCTGTTCACTTGTTGCTCAATGCAGTTGAACCTCTTCGGTCCAGCCAGGTTCATTCATCTTCTAGCTAAGTTCTGATTTAGCTGTCTCCATCCATCCATGCAATGATCTTGAATTTAGGGATGGAAACATTTCCTCACCAAGTATCCTCAAGATTATTACCACCCTGTTGCCAGCTACTTTTAAATGAAATAAAGGAGATGTGGCCAAGAGTATTTTACTTACCTACCCCCCCTCCCCAGGAATCCCAAACCAGAAGTGTTCATTCAGAGTAAAAAAAAAAACAAAAACGCACAAAAAACAAACCAAAACCAAACCCCAACCCCCACAAACAAACAAACAAACAAACAAAAACCTGAAACAAGAGAAAATCATATTCCTGGTATTTGAGGAAATTTAATCTCTACTATGTGTGGGAATTCAGAGGAGCTACATCTTGGTTTGACAAATACCATGATTTTTTAAGACATGTTCATATATATGCTGTTCCAAAAATGCACCTTGTTTAAAAAAAAAAAGAAGGTATATCCCTATTGACAATAGGGCATCGCCATCACATAGCTCCATTACATCACAGAATGGTGATAGGACATGAGGTACTGAAGAGAGATAATCTTCAAACTAGAATGTTATTGGTAGTCCTATGGGCAGAGCCGGCTCAAGGGTTCTTATGAGGACACGCAAAATTAAGTCTGATGGTGCCAGGATCACTGGGACCTCCTGAGATGCAGAAGTCATAGACCTTTGCCAACGACTCATTGGTGTTGAGCTCCCACCCATGAGCAGCACTTCTTTTGGGGCTCAGACTTCAGTCCACACTGCTCCATGGAGGAGATCGGAGTGCTCTGTCTCACCCAGACTTTAAGTGTTCCTGATATGTGAACATCCGAATTTATTTTGTAGAGTGGTATAACTTCCAGAGGAAGAATGGAGAGACACCTCCACTCCAATGCCACCCGCTGGGCTAGGGCCCCACCTGGGGATGCAGATGCTGACTTGCATCATCTAAAGAGAAAGGGGCTTGAAGGAGAGCTTCTCACACCCATTCTAGTTAAGTGCTTTAACCACTACACCACCATCTATGGGAGGAGAGCAAAAGTCGCAGGGAAACAACTCCACAGGCGTATTTCAGATGAAAGCAGTGCTATCACTGTGTTTCAAAAAGAACTGGATTCTCCTGAGATGCTTTAGGCATCCTCAGAGATGTCTTCTGGACTGAGTGTCTCAGAGGACTCTTTCCTAGAGAAACATCTAGTACTTGGAACCTGGCTAGCTTTGAGTCCGAGACAGACGCCAAAACCTGAAAACCGTCAAAACTTAAATATTTCTGCACCTTTAGAGTAACATAACTTTCAGGAACCTCAGCAGCTTCAGTGCAAGATCTGCAGCACCTCTGAGTGGAGGTATCCCCACAGGCAGGCAGCAGCTGAACACAGGCAAGCCTGAGCAGTGCAGCTTTGGAGTTGGGGTCTAAATGCAGGCGGGGGCCAGTTTAAGCGAGTGCCCCAATGATACCCTGGAAGTCACTAGCAAAGAGAAATGAATCTCAGGCTCCTGATTCAGAAGACTGCACTTCACCTTTCTACTAACTTGATAGAACGTACAGGAAATCTCTGGTGTGACCCACATCATTGTTAAAGTCATTATTTTTTCTTGTTACTCATGTTACTGGTATCACCATACAATGCAAGGCATGAACTGTGAAATTCGTTTTACTTTCTCTCTCCATAAAGCTTCTTCATTGTTTGTGCTCTAGTTAGCTTGGACACTAAAATTTGGTTAGATAATTTCTCATTCAAGCTTTCATGCACCAGACCAGCATGTCTGAAATTCAAACATTAACAGCATGTATAAAAGCACACACACAAAAATCCCAACCCAAGACTGAGATGAGTTCAAATTAAATTAACATGTAGATGGCTGGCACTCTCTGCTGGAATTGACTTCATTATTATTAAGTTCACAACTGCTGCTTGAGATAGCTCCTTCTCTCAGGATTTTGACTAAAGGTGCTTTACAAATTAGAGGTCAGGTTGGTACTTTATCATTTTCTCTCTTTTTTTAAAAAAATGTCCTTTCTTCTGTTTAATTAATTCCATGCTGATTCTTTCTGAAACTGAAAATATTATCCTAGTTTTCTTTATTCACAGTTACCATCTCCCGGGTGAGGCTTCCCCAGCAGAAGATGCCACCCAAGGCAGAGGGGAGCATCCTTCGTGTAACACAACCTGCACCCCAGCACAGCCCCCAAGGATGCTGCTGCCCCCCAGCACAGAGACCCCACGGGATGCCACGCTGCCTGCCAAAATGTTGGTTACTGCCAGTAATCAACACTGTGTTTGATGAGCACCACGTTTCCTGAACTCCAGCTCCCTGCAATTTAATGAGCAAATATGATGAGCCTTTAAAATGTAGCAAAACACAATTTGCCATAAATGGTGTTGGTCATAAAGCTCCTTTAAACTCCCAAGAGATCATACCTGCTTTGGCATGTGTGCTGGGTAAATTTACACAGCAGTCTAAGAGCGTGATTACAGCTTGGGAAAACACACACGGTTTAACAAACGCATGCAGTTTTAAGCTAGCTAGCTTAGTGACCATGCCAGATATCTTACTGGTATCAACTACCAAATAAATATCTTTAAATAAAATGAAATATTTGCTATTCCAGTCAAGCCTACATGGATGACATTGAAGTCCAAGTATCCAGAGAGCTGTGCCCAAGAACTGGCTTAGGAGTGCTGGCTAATTAGGCAGTTAAAGTGTGCAGGAAAAATAAGACACAGAAATAAAAATTCTCTGGAAATCCCAAATCCTGTGCTGTCTATAGCTAAGTTGTGGCAAAACGATTTAATTCATTATTAAAGAGAGCACTGATGATTTTATAATTGAAGCAAAGCCACGCTGTCCTGGTCTACTCTCTTTTTGCTTAAAAAGCTTCAGCAGACAAAGAAGCAGCCTGACTTCTTTCAGAGGTGTGAAAGGCAGCAAGAGCTATGGATACCTACTAATAAATCAGTTTCTTGTTTTTGTATCTCAATTCAGACCCCCAATGGCAAGGAGGTCAGCCACTTATTTTCTCTTTGCAGCCCGTGATGTCACTGCCAGGCCAGTGGCATTCAGGGTGGGAAGTTCAGTAGTGTCCCCATGGAGCTATAGGGTTGAGTAAAGACACAGAGAAAACACTCACTTACATTGAAATGTGCTTACAGTACTCAAGTGTTTATGATGCAATGATGACACATCTTTGGAAAGACCTGTGGTGTTTTCTACACAGGTAGCCCAGTAGTTTTCCTGGGGACCCCATGCCCCACGTACCTTCAAAGTGGTTCATGGCCTCAGCAGAGCATCGGGATGATGTTGCCCTTGCCAGTGATTGCAGCTATTCCTGCTGCTCCACCTCAAAAACTGGTGGTGATGGACCAGGTCTGGAGCACCTGTATAGATCCTGTTATCTGGGTACAGCTTGAATCTTAGCTAGCAGGGAGTGAACAACTGAGGAG
The DNA here is from genome assembly GCA_013399365.1 of Pampusana beccarii. NCBI lineage: Eukaryota > Metazoa > Chordata > Aves > Columbiformes > Columbidae > Pampusana > Pampusana beccarii. Next base: position 48,599 of record VWYH01004268.1, on the reverse strand, counting down.
GACAATGGAAATTCTGCTTCAGTGGATTTTGACATATAGCAGAGGAACACTGAAACATTTTGCCGTATCAGCTGACAAGAAGCATGCAGCAGAGATAAAAATGTGACCATCTGTGCAGTTAGGAGAATAAGAGACAGAATACCAAAAAGGATGTGGGAATTTACGGAAATCTGAAATGCTTTAAAGCATAGGACACTGTTATTTTCTGTATAAGAGCTAGATCAGGTTACTCCATTTAAACTAGCCTAGGCAAACCTAATTTGGTGAGGGAGCAGACCAGCTAGCTTGAACTTAAAGAAAGCATCACTGGTTTTGTTTTTATTGGTTTTGGTGTTGTTTGTTTTGGTGGTGGTGCTTTTTTCTTTTTGTTTCTTAATGAATAGGAAGTGTGTTAGAAGAAATACATGAATGGAATACATGAATAGACAAAACCAGCACTGTTTTATAGAGTTTACTAAATAAGAGAAGAGCATTTGTTTCTCTAAGTGAGCCCTGCGTATTATGAAGAGAGTGCACACACCTTCTTCCCTGAAAGCAGCAAGAGTCAAAGAAGAAACCATTTTCTCCAGCTCCTGACGTTGTTCAGCTCCTGCATGGACAAAAAGCTGATTTGTTCAGCTTGTTTCTGGCTGCCATCCCAGCATTCTTCAGGTGCTTCTTTAGTCCATCTTGCAGATCTGTTCCTATCAATTATTTTCTGCTTCTTTCTCTTTTTCTTCCAACACAACCCTCCCCAAGAACCACGCTAGCCAAGCCTTCCCGCCCATGCAGGCAGGTGATGCTGTGCTGATGGGGGTTTGCACTTCAGGTGAGAGCTGCACCAAAGATTTCAAAGACAGAGGAAGGAGTTAATGAGCGGCCAACAGTAACAAGTGAAGTAATTTGGTCTATTAAAAAAAGAGAGGATTTTGTGCTGTACGTGCCAGTTATACAGAGAGAGACAGACACCATGGCAACAAGCTTGTCAGGCAGTAGCAGGGCACTACTTTAAGATTAACTATCACTGGGGACATCATTAGTGGTGGAGAAACTTCAAAAGCTCTGGAATTCGGGTTCCTTTCACGCCCAGAATCTCACTTGCTTTTATGGACTTTATTTGAATCTCCTGTCTATAAGCTTAGGCTGGGATGACAACAACAGCAGGCTGGGATTTTGGATGCATCCTGAATAAGATGGAAAGAAGAAACGTGCCCACAGTATCTCAGCTCTTCCAGGCCTGCCAGGTTGTCTGAACTGTATGGAAATTAAGAACTGAAACACACCATTGAGTCAGGTTCAGCGGGATTGTCTGAAGTAAAGAATGAAAAGGAGTTTGAAAAGGACTGCTCCTTCTGTGCTGACTCTTAAGCCACGGATCTGATCATTAGCCTGCAGTGACGGAAAGGAAAGATCCCTCTGAAAATCTCACATTCTGGGAGGATGAGCAGGTGACAGATAATTGTATGTACGAGGTTGATTCTTTTTATCCTCCTAGCTCGTAGGCAGAATCCCAAGTCCCCATGATTGTCTTGTACCTCATGCAGACACTTACTCTGGTGCAAAGCTGGTGTCAGATGCTATGTGGTAGGATTTATACCCACGGCAAAGTTCCTCTACAGGCAACCACAAGACAATTAGTGCACAAGGAGTTTGGAACTCTGAACATGGTCTAATGTGAATCGCATTTTACAGGAGCCATGTATAGAGTTCAAGTTTTCAGTTCATGAGGCTGTAGTGCAAATGAAAACGTTTCTATGGGAAAGTGAAGAGAGAAGGGAAAGCTCTGAAGAGCACAATTTTCGTAGTGACAGGGAACGTATCACAAATTCATGAACCTTACTGACTTGCCTGCATTATAGTTCTCCGTGACTGAGCTACTCAAATCTACTGGGAGCTGCAGTGCTTCACAGCTCCAGAAATGAAACATGGCCAATATGCAGGGTGTAAGAGTGCAAAGAGTCCAGATGCCCAAGCCCTGGCTCAGTCCACCATGCCCCACTGCTTCCACAGGACCTGCTGCAGGCATTTTAGTCAAAAGGACTAACTGAGAGAACTGATGGATGCCGACATTTGTTCAGCATGGAGCACAAGGAAGGAAAATAAAGTGGACGTTAATAATCTTTTTGCAGATGTGTCAAGTAAAAAGGAGAACTGCATTCAATCCCATGAAAAGGCTTATTCTGAGCAGTTGTTCTCTGAGACCTGATAGCCAAGTGCTGTGCTCAAAGTAAAAATGAAAGAGGAGGTGGCTCCTCTGGAGCTGCCTGCTTCCCAAAGATAAAGGAAGATGAAGAGCAGCACTCTGCCCATCCTGTACAGGCAGGTGAGAGCCATTGAGATAACTATGAGAATTACTGTGGTGGGGGTATTTTGCTTAATGTAAAGGGAGAAGAACTGGGAGTATGCAATGGATTTCTGTGTATATTTGAGTTTTCCTAGCCCTGTGGAGAGAGGCCTCTCTCTGATCGTAATTGGAATGAACTCGTGAACAGCGTATGTGAGCAGAAAGCAAATCTGAAGCTGCAAGCAGTTAGCTCACCCTGCTGCATGGTTAGTAAGGAGATGTGTTGCATACTCAAGATATAGGGCAGGGAAGGACAAGTTCATCTTACTGAGCAGGCAGAGCATTCACTGGAAAATTCTCAAGGTTTTGGACACCTCAGTTTGCCCCAGGTAGGTCTGTCTCTCAGGCAGGTGGAGGTATGTAGATGTCTATTGTTGGTCAGCAGGCAAATATCTACCATGAGAAACTGGTGGCAATCTAGGACAGCTGCCTGCGTGTCAGTGATACGTGCACAGGGACAGCAGGGGAAAGCCATTGGTTCCCTCACTGGTTATTTCTATCCTGCAACCTGAACCGAGAAGTATTTATTTCTCTTTTGCTGGGAGAGGACTCCTAAATGAGAGCAGCAAATGTCATCTTTTAGAAAGGCAGAGCCATGCACTGAGACAGGTCATACATCCCATTTAGTCAGACTTCTGTAGCGAGCACCAAGAAGAAATGCTGGGAGATGTCAAGCGAGGCTCGGGGTTTGTCACAAGGCATTCTGTGTTCAGAGACAGAAACTGAACAACAGCCTTCTTCCTGCTTAAAGAAAGAACTTAGGAACAAGCAGGTGTGGAGAAAGGCCCCTCTCAAACACAACACTCAAGAGAGAGGAGGATGGAGCTTTAGCCCCACGTCTGCCTTGGGGACACAGATCTCTGCCTGCACTCCTTCTGCTTCCAGGGAGAAGTGTCAAAGACTTGTTACCTTGTCAGATCATTACTGCGAGTTACAGAAATATTTTCCAATTGCTAAAAAGACTGCTAGATTATCTTGCTTGTATTGCTGTGATACTACTCTTTATAATATTGTGAAATTAAATGCAGGGAGATTTTCTTTTTAAAGGACAAAGGTTTCACCAGATCTTAAGAAAGCATAGCGCTGTTAGCCAGTGACTGTTAGCTTCAGCTTCTTCTTTAAATCGTGATACACATCAGCATATCCCTCTCACACTCAAGATCCTGGAACCGCTACACATGTATTTTATGTTCTTCTCCTCGCACTTGCCTTCATGAGTTTCTGGGTTGCAACCACTCAACTCTTAAAACTCCAAATCCCACCTTTGGGCACTGAAGTACACATATGGACGAACACTCACAGGAAAAAAATCTCAGCTGAAATCACTGCAGCAACTTGCCTATGGCCTTTCATCTTTGCTCCTCATCCTGGAAGATTGAGCCAAGACTCATGGAGGAGTACCATCATATCTGCCTAATTCCCAGTTCATCCTTGGGGCTGCGTCCATGCTTGATCCCTCTGTGCTCTCAGCAGCTCATCATCTGCCTCTTAGCTCCTCACGCCCAGCTTCTGGGGGAGTTTGGCACAGCCAAAGTGGACAATTGGCTGCGAAGGAAGGGAGCCAAGGCAGCAACACGAATTTTGCCCAGGATCTGAGCATGCGTTTCTCTCTGTGAAACATATGCTGGACATTGCAGACAATGGAGATCCCTTCCAGGGTTTTGAAGACTGCTGAACTTTGATGCACAGTCAGAAGTCAAACCAAAGTCACCTGGGACCATCTGTGCTAAGCCAAAATTTGTGACATTTCAGCACAACACACAAAAATACTCTGGGCAGGAAAAGTAAAGGAGGTGCAGTTTGGGTTTGTTTGGTTTATTTTCTTGTTTATCTTTTTTTGCTTCAAGAGTGTGTTTATTTTCTGACAAGGGATCACTTCATTTTTAGCGGGCTTAAAATAACTTCCTAGTAATGAAACCAAGTTTCTCTCTCTGCCTTCCATAACAAGAAGAATCTGAATGAGTGTTTCCATGTTCAGAAGAGCCTCAGAAGTCTCTGCTGAATTCCTCGACCACGGTTCAAACCAGCGTGCAGCACAGCCACTGAGGGAGAAACAGAAGAAGGAGTCAAACCATCTGGAAGGTCCACAGGCTGCCACTGGGGCACTCTGCCACAGCTCTGGGAGAACAAGCTGGAAAAGGCTGGAGCTGACTTTTAATCTGTTGTACGTGTAGGTCACATCTGCTCTGGAACTTCAGGGAAATTTACCACCAGGTCCTGCCTCAGGCATTGCAAGTGGGGTCTCTTCCAAAGGAAGACCAGTTACCCAGGGTAACCTGCGTGACTTTGAAAAATCCTAGGGTCGGAGTACGCAATGTACAATTTCAGCTAGATTTAACTAACTGTGACTGAAGGTCACTGGGCTTCCCAGCCATCCTCCTCTCTTTAAGCCAGTCTTCAGCTGAGAGGACTAATTGGATGGACCTCTTGGGGCCCCGTCCAGCTGTTTCCTGAGATATATTTGTATTCTGCAAAGGGAAGACTCAAGCTGATTTCTTTTATTACAGCTTCAACAGGAAAAATTTGCATTAAAAACAACGTGGGTAAAAAAAAAAAAAAGACCTGGCATCTTAAAAGGTCTCTTCTAATTCTGGCAGGTTGATCAGTACATTCTCTGCCAGACAAGAACAATTCCCTGCTGTGTGTTTTCTAGTGAATTGACCACTGCCCTCTGAAAGTAGACAGTGAAACACACCATGTAAGCATCTTCTTGAGCAACCTTAGGGGTTTTAAACATACCTTTACATTTTTGCTTATGTAAGGTAAATGTTTATTCTACTAATTCGGACAAGCCTTCCAAGCTGAAAAGCCTTCTCACATAAACAAACTTGCCCTTTGAATCACTATTGAGTTTACCACATACAATAATGATTTTAAATGAATGTATTTCAATGCAGCCCGTTGCTGTAGCTTAACCAGTTGTTACTTCAATGTGACCAGCCTCACCTCAGCCAGAGAGAGCTGGATTACTCCACTCTTGTCTTTGTCCAGGAGATGAAATGCTTCTGAAAAGTAGAAGAGGAGGGAAAATATTGGATGTAAACCACAGAGTTTGACATGTAGAGAATTAGCCTGACAAAATGTAGAAGTCTGGCTTTTTGCCGTGATCTGCTGGAAATCTGGATGGATTCTGTAAGAGAATATTACAGCTGTTCTTCCCTCTTACAAGTCATTTCTAAGCCACTTCATGGGGCAGAATAGTCAGATCTACAGCAGCAAACTGAGATTTGGCAGCAGGACAACTATAAAATCTGATGCGGTAGCATCTGGTATGATCCAGGGACAAACCTGAAAATCAGGTCTGAGTAAGGACTGTAAATGATAACTGATACCATTTACAGGAGATGGGACAACTTGGGGGCCAGAGCACTGACCATACAGTGTAGATGACTGTAAAGCAGTAGAGCACGGTATGTTATGAAAACATGTCCCCCACACTCTATGGTCATGCAAACAGAAAGGCTGCTGCTATTTCTCTGCTGCTTTCTCCAAGAGACAGAATCTTGCTGGCACCCTCACATTTCCATGCAATTTACTACATTCACAGTTAAAAGACACCAAATACCTAAAAAAACCCCGAAGTTTTCAGAAACTCCCCTTGGCTGATGAACAGAGGCACTTACTGAACAGGGTCTCCAGGCGGATCATACAGGCCACAAAGCCATCGAAATCAATGGTCATCTTGCTGCAGGCGTAGCGGAGGACAATGCTCTGCTGCACCTGATCGTTGAGCGTGAAACCTGAAGGCATGGGAAGCACACGAATCACTGACACAGCAGGTTAATATGCTGTCTTTGACATGGCTTATCCACGGACTGCTGCAGCTCCAACCAGACCCGGATGAAGGATTGAGAACTATTCCTCCAAGAAGGTCTGTTCTACCTCTGCTGTGGGTCCTTTCCAAAGTCCATTGTGCTGGGTGAAGAGAGGCATAAAGTTCTCCCACAGCATTTTGTCAGACTACATATTTCACATTGTTTCACAGCATAACCAGTCCTACGTTCCCCAGATAAACCCCTAATTAGCGAGTCTTGGTGCTGCAGTTGAATAGCAGTGATTGTAGTTGAGCCAATCACTCACATAACACATTGGGCTCTATTCAGGCCCATATGAGTGCTATTTCTGTCTCTGGATCATTCACATAAACTTCACCGAGCACAAGAGAGATCAAAAAAAAAGTGTTTCCTTAGATGGCCCTGAGCTGGCAAGCACTGCTCCAAAAAGTGAATAGCACACATCAGAGAGGATATCGTTAGGGCATGCCTTGATCAGCCTTTTTTCACCTTCTCTAGTGTAGAGAAAGGTGGTATGAGGAAATGAAGGAAGAAGCGGATTTGGACACAGCTCTGAAAGAGGACAGTTAGATTAGGAAATAATGAGGTCAAAAATAGAGGAAGTAATAATCAGATGGATAAGCAATGGTCACAGCATGGACAAAAATATCAGTGGTTCAGAATGCAGAACAGAGGATGATTTTTGATGTCTGTAACAGCAAAAGGACGTAGCGGTATGTGACTGTCAGTGAGGGAGAATGACACCAGCAGTGCTGTGATCTAGGAGACAGGAGGGAAGCAAAGACATTAAAGGCTCCACTCTTCTTCTGATGTTCGGTGGGGGGACTGCAGTGATCTGATGGTGTCCCTGAGCAGTGTACTGACCTGCCTCTCTGAGGGCATTTCGCATCTCATGGGAGTCAATGGTACCGGAGTAGTCACTGTCCACTTTCTTATAGATTGCCTACAGCAGAGGAACAAGGGAATGTGAAGATGGCTTTTCAAACGTGTGCCCATGCAGCAATGTGATGGTGCAAGGACAGGCAGGCTTTGGCTTTCATGGCTGGGTAACAACAGTAGTGAAGACATGGTAACACAAGGCTCGCCAGAATGAAATAACCACAAATCGTCTCGGATTTAACCTTGGTTTTCTAGCCCACTCTGCAGCCCATGCCCTACCATCCTACCTGCTCCTACAGCTAGATCAAAGCCAGGACATTTGTGCCTACCTCTGCTGCATCCACACCATCGCTCTGCTGTGCAGGCACAGCCTGGGGTTTCTGACGGCTGTGACAGCGGCTACCCCTACCGGCCTAAGCTCCTACTCTTTGGAATGTTCAGGAGCAACGGAAATGCTTCAAGTAGCTACTGGCAAGCAAGGCAGACTGGGAAACACGTTCCCATGGGCTGGCAGCCTGCCTGCCTTCAGGTTACACAGCAGCCGACAGGCCATTGAGGAACATATCCTATCATTTGGCAAGCACTGCAAGAGACAAAGTCCATTTTGCTTAATATCTGAGTTGAGATGACAGATGCTTCCTGCTGCAAACAGGTTCATCTTCCAGAATTAGAAGCCACCCAGACCTACGGCTCAGACTGGAACTGGCTCTCAGGGCTTGCTCTGCCAACATCAGCCTCAGGACAGAGATGGTGCCTCCGGTTGAAGCAGAGCTGAACATCTCATGAACCTCCAGGACAGATGCTGCGTGCTGACCAGCATCAAGCATGGTAGCAGCAGACTTTCTTGAAAGGAATATCATCAAAAAAAGCAGGCCCAAGTTTGACCTTCCTTTAGACTGCTTAATTCTGAGTACACTTCTTGGAATACTAAATCCCATGTCAGAAAAATAATTGTTTCCACAAAATCTGAAAAATACAAAGCTGGGGTTTTGTAGGTCCTAAAACTACGGGCTTCTTGTGTTTGCTTGTGCTAAGCTAGCAATGTAACATATCGNCTTCTTCTCAGTGAGGGTGACGGAACACTGGAACAGGCTGCCCAGAGAGGTCGTGGAGTCTCCTTCTCTGGAGACATTCAAAACCCGCCTGGACGCCTTCCTGTGTAACCTCACCTAGGTGTCCTGCTTCGGCAGGGGGATTGGACTAGATGATCTTTTGAGGTCCCTTCCAATCCCTAACATTCTGTGATTCTGTGATTCTGTGATTCTGTGAATACTAAATCCCATGTCAGAAAAATAATTAAGTGTTTCCACAAAATGTGAAAAATACAAAGCTGGGGTTTTGTAGGTCCTAAGACTACGGGCTTCTTGTGTTTGCTTGTGCTAAGCTAACAATGTAACATATCGCAACAGCAGAGACATGTTCGTATGAGCTTTAATACAGCAGGCAGCAGAGAGCTGTCTTCACCAGCAATGAAAGAGTGTTAATCTGGTTTTCCATAAGGTATTGCAAATTACGGAGAGTGGTGGGACCAAGGTGAAAGAGGATCTGCTTCTGCAATTTTAAATCAGTAGTGTTTCTGAGCCCTGGAACAAACTCCAGCCATGAGAAGGAAGGCTTCTAAGTATATCTGCCTGTGGTGACTTAACCCTATCTCAGTCCTGGATCTGTACTTCAGAGCTGAGAGGGAAGACAGTCAGAAATATTACGTTACCAAATAATTTTGAATCTTCATCCAAAGTGTCTTGAATTCTATAAGTCCCAAGGTGCCGGTCCCATTGGTCTGGGCATGTTAAGGCATGGTTCAAAAATCGAGATTTCTCTATCCTTAGCAAAGCTGGAGAGCAACCAATTCTGATAAAAACAAATCACTCATCACAGTGTCATCTCAATGCCATATTCATTCTCATTGGTAATACATCTCCACCTCACACAGACATGCACACAGCTTTACATTTGCTTAGCTGAAGGCATGCCAAGAATTTCTAGGGTATCTGCACTCCCAAGGGATGATAGATGGGATTGCTAAATATATAAGCACAATTAGATCCACTCGCATTTTGTACAGTTAACAGTAGATTAAAGCCCTTAGGGAAACAAGGAACTGGCCTCACAGTGGACAAGAGTTCAAAAGCAGAGACAGGAACTGCGAATGAACAGAGAGAGTCAGTAGGCTACACAGTCTTCCCCCACGTCCTTCAGGGTCTTGAACATCTCTTCCTACAGAAAACTATGCAGAAACAGGGAGCTGGCCCCCATGATGCTGTACTTACAGAGTTGCCCTGTTTGGCTTGGGCGGCTGTGGAGTGTAGGGCAAAGACATCACTTGTCCTGACAGCCAGTGAGCCACAGGATCCACAGCTAATCCCTGCTGAGCTCGACATGACCACATCATGAGACCACCAGGAGTGTAATCCTGGCAGCATGGCTCTTGCCTGTCCCAGTGCGCTGGTTACCTTCCCAGCACGTCAAAGGGGTGCTGGGCAGATGTGCTGACCTCTCCTACTGCCTTGGCCCCATGCATCCTACAAGCTATGCATAAGGAAGGGAAGCACAGCATGGACTTGTGGCTCTCCCACTCCGAGCAGCCTGTCTCTGCTGTCTCTCTATAAGCAGTACCTGGCTTAAGACGGAAGTCAAGGTTGTGCTTAAAACCCGTCTCCTGCCAATCATGCTGTGTATGCATCCAAAACTGCACAGGTGCATACAGGCAGAAGGTCCCTGCTTCTCCTCCCTGCTATTTTGGGGGACAAATTTAAGCAATGAGAGATGCAGAGCAGGTGAGAGAAGCAGCTGATGATTAAATGGTTCAGGTTTCTGCCACCCTGAGCTGATAGGGCTGCTTGGCTGAATTTTCTGCCTTAAGCCATGTGCCTGGACAACTGAAGAGTAAATTTCACCTTATTTTGTCAGGAAGCTTTGCAAAAGTGATCCATAAATTTTAAAGGTGATGAAATGACGTTCAAAGGATACATCTAAAAGGCTGATCATCTCCCTGCAGGTGTTAATGTTGAATCCATCACTTTTAATATCCTTTCCTGCAGGAAAAAAAAGAAAAAAAAGTAAAAATCCAAGTCAGAAATACCTTTAGACAAATATTTTTTCTGCAGACAACCTTGGAAGTGTCAGCCACCTTAAAAACTTGTTAGCAAAGTAAATGCTCTGCCATTTCTTCCCCTTCCCTTCAGCTGATAAACATGGCTTATTTTGGCACGGGGCAGGGAATGCCATTGGTTTTGGGGGTGATAAGCCTCTTTGTGTCCACGGAAGTTATGCAGCAGCATAATAATATCTTCCCATGGTGGTCTTCCCAAGAAGGTGCAGGAAATACAGTGCCTCTGCAGGCCATTGGCTGGCAGCACTTGGGAGGGGAGCACCAGGTGGTATTTCCCACTCCCCTCCTCATATTAGAGGGTCAACAAGCCAGGAAAAACTCATCTGGGGACAGACAAAAACTTGACTTTTCATCACCCTTAGCTGATAGAGCTCCGTTTTGCCAGCACAGACCCCATCTGTGTGCTGATGGCACAGATGCTCACTCTGCCCAGAGAGCAACTTGCTGTCTCCGCATCTCAGCATGTGCCTTTTGGCTCCGTTCAATGGGAACTACATAACATTACTCACTCTTTGCTAAAACCCGGTTTAGGATAGTTTGAAGTTCAGTTGCAGTCACTTCACAGTCCTGGACAGAAAATATACTTCAGATGTCAACACAAAAGTCATTTGAAACAAACTTTATTAATTTGTTGTCAGACATCCAGACACTATTTTCCTTCCATATCTAAGGCATGTAAAACTTTATCTTTTTTCTAAAACTTTGTGTTTACCATCAGACATCACACAAAGGAGATCATCAGAAACCATGAATATTTCCTAGCCTTTCAAATGGGAAATAAGTGGTTTGTTAGGTGCCACAGTGAAACAACGCAATAAACGTCAGCTTTTTAACAGATTTGACCGAATTGGCTGACTGCTTTCTTTCTCAGCTAAAGAGGTTCACGAGAGCATTTGAGATTTTCCAGGCTTATAGAAACTATAACCAAACAATACTAAAATATCAAAACTCAAAAAGGTCTTTCTAACTAACAAGATGTTTTCTCTCTTCAGTGCCAGTGGCCACCTGTTCATTAAGAGAAAATCTGATGTGACAGCCACAGTCTAGCACAGCAGGGCTTTGTAGATACTGAGGTTTGTCAAATACAATAAATAGAGAGAAAGTTCAGTCAACAGTTTTCTGATTCCTGGGGCTTCTAAACAAAAAGGAAGGAATTGGCCAACTAGGCAATTGTCAGAATTATACACTAACTCCACAGGTAATTTATTTCACTGTGGGATAATATTTTCACAGTTTTCGCTCCCATTACCCCTATTTTCAAAGTTATTCCATGCCCTGTATTACCAAGGGAACAAATCACATTTTGCACCAATAAGTGGAACAATGTAGTAAAACTGCTCTATTGTAAAATAAATTGAACTGAAGCTGTGAGTTAATAAAATGCAAGAACTTCCTGGTTTTTTGAAGATAGTAAAAAGAATCGGTAAGTCAAATATTTGCATAATCATAACAGAGAGGTCCCAGTCTCTTTCTTTCACTTTAATCCACTTACCTCTCCAGAGAGCTTTTGAAATAGAGTCTTGAACTCATCATCTATATCTTTGTTATCGACATGAGGCTAGAGGAAAGAGATGACCGAGAGTGTGGTTTACAAGGTGGTTCGAAAAAGGTGTGCTATGGATATCACAAAGCAGCTTTACAGGGGACTATTTACAGCAATGGAAAATGAGCGCTTGATCTGCAGCAACGGCAAAACAGAGGCACCACTTAAATCACAACTAGCCAGGGGCTGGCGTCATTCGGGAGTAAATATTTTCTAAGATTGATGAAAAAGTTTTCTTCTGCTACCAAGGCAGTTTAATGAAATAGCTGCAGAGAAAATGTTGTTGCACCTAGCCAGAGCAATTCAGCAGTTCCTTGGAAGTCCGCTTCTGCAATTGCTCTCAGGCTTCAGGAAGACGATCTGCCCACAACTAAAAAACATTTCTCCTAAGCACAAACTTATACTGTGATCCCAGCTCAGGGGGGAAATAAAAATCTTACCCCAGTTTTGCACCCACATTTTGAAGAAGTCTGCTAGGCATTTACCTCATATGGTTTTGCAGACACCACATCACCAATCATCCTAATAAAAACAAAACAAAACAAAACACCAACAACACAGAAATTATGAGTTTGCCATTTGCCTTTAAAATAATGAGCAAAACAAGTTGTTTTAATAGAAGGTGTTAGCAAATGCACAGAACAAGCCCCCAGGTTTCCTCTTTCCCGTGCTCCCTATCCCACCTCTGTCTGTCCCACCTCTTTGAAGATATTTTCCTTAGGAAATTCAGCCTTGTTGTTCTTGTCTTGTATCCAGACTCCTGTTTTTTCGTTCAGCGACTGCCATTTATGCAACCCTTTTAAAAATGGTCTCATTATCATCATACTCCCAAATTCTATATTCTATAATTATGGGAACTTTTACTTCACAGACCTGAGGAATCCAATTACCGCTTGAGTGCTTGGTGGAGGCCATCTGAAGAGCCATGACTCTCTACCATGGTGTGTGTGTCACATATAGTAGACTACGTAAGAAAACAGGTCCCAAAAATGGGCCTATTTTGCTGATTAAGGGAAAAGACAGAGCACAGGATGCGGGTGCAACATCTGACCTTTGCCTTCATGTGCCCCACCAGCAGGAGACTTTATAGAGAAGATACGCACTGTGTTTTAGCCTGTTTCTCAGAAAAGACTCGCAGGCAGAACTCTCCATTTTTGTAAGGCTCAAAAGTGGATGGCACAATGAGATACTCTCCCCGGGGCAACTTCATGCGGCTGGAGACTTCGCGCAGGTTGATGTAAGGATCGGTCCGGGCTGCTGGTTGGTTCCTTGCGAAGAAAGCACGGTTCACGTGAATATCTGTGTTATTTTCCAGCTGTGGGAAACGTGGTTTGGTTAGCAACCATTTGACAATTCGCTGGTAGGCCAGCCACCCTATTTCAATTTCAGTGCTTTAAAACAGCCTCGGGTTTTTCTTAGCATAAAGAACAGATCCAAAAGTGATGGCATAAAAGATAGCCACCAGGGTTCTGGCATGGGAAACTGTCAGGCAGATAATTATAAGGGGCAAGGATCTTTATAATGATTATCTTTTCACATGCCTCTTTACAATGCGTGATATAAAATAAATAAAAATATCGTAACGTGTACTCATATCTGGCCAGTCTAGTACCTGTTGTACTTAAGTTGTCTATCTATTGAGCATTTTTCGCTTTCACATGCTGCTCGAGCACAAATTTAAATTTAAGGATATTTTTGAGCAATTTATGGTGTGGGATAAATCTCCTAATTGCAGAGGAACTGTAGTCCCTTATTTCTTCAAACAGACAGAAGAGAACAGTAAACAGGACAGAGCAGTCGTCACGAGAGTAAGACTTTTGGGGGCACGTTAGATGATTTACCTAACTTCTATTAGTAATATTAAGGGTATTCCTCTGGATTATGTGGAAAATAGTACTTAACTTTTCCTTAATACCAATATACTCTTAAAGTAAGTGAAACATTGCATAGCTCATAAACCAACACACTGATGTAAGAAGAAACAGTAGTGCAAGAATAACATCTCTGCTATAAACCTCCTATTCATGACTTTTGCTCCACAGGGATGTCTTTCAAAAAGTGTGATTCAATGATCCACAAAAAGTGCTGTGTGGTTGACACAGGGTGGGAAACATTGCATACAGATAAGGTTTCTGGATGTCTAAGGTCAGAGCATACAAAGATGTTACCAAACAGTTTATAATAATTCCATTTTTCTGTTGTAAACTCTAGAAAAATATGGGTTTTTTTTCCCTTTTGTTGTTAAGATAAGATTGGATTTGGTATTTATTCAACAGCCCCAACCCTCCTCCTCACACAGTCCTAAACTAAGTGGGACTGCAAAGATTAAGAAGCCAGATCCATATCTTTTTCAATATCTAAAGTTCATTTTCTGCAAGGCTGTTAAAAGAACACAGTTAATTGCTACATGACCACACATTCATTTACTGAGAGAGAAGAAAAGGGCTGAAAAGCTGAGACAAAATTGGCAATGCAGGCTGCTGGACCTCAGTAATGAGTATATGCTGTTCCTACTGCCAGAGGTCCCTGAGGTCTCTTTCTTCAGGAATGAAAAGTCTCTTTACGTCGGTATTGACATCTGGGAGGATTAGTGAAGGTTGAACAGGGTTTGTTCATTAACAGGAGCCCGAGCTCAGAGCTATAAAATGAATGGATCCACAGTGTTTGGCATTACTTCCAAACAAAGTTAGCTACATTTTCTCAATTTGAGACTGCAGACACTCTGTTCTGCTTTCACTTCTACTAAATAGAGGCATTCCGAACCCTGTTATACAAACTTAGTGGAAGCCAAATTTCAACAAGCATAAATGAAGTTGAGATTGGGACTCAGATGTTTGTAATAAAGTCTTGTGCCCCAGTCACTTGGGAACAGTTATTCAGAACTTGAGATTTTGGTCCAGTGATCCAAGAACAAAACTCTCCGGAAGACCTGTCATTAGTAAGGAATAAGTCTTCCTGGTAGCTAAATTCTCATGTCCAACAGGAGGTGCCCATCTGAAGGCCAGAAATCTTCAGCAGATATTACATACCTCCGTAGGAATCTGAAAAGAAGAGAACAAACCGATGTTGAAGGGCTGCTACATAATGACATCCATCATCAGAAAAAAAAAAATCAGGTAAAGCCTCCTTCAGACACTATTTTCATTTTCATTTACAACCACGTATTGTAGTATCAGTTATACATGAAGTTCTAGCTTGTGCGAGAGCTGTTCTGAAGGAAAAGCAATAACTTCATCCAGAGGAATCTATACAACATTTAATTGCTTTTCTCCTGATACGGTGTTGTGAACAATACTATTGGTTGTAAATATTTGGGTAAGCCTTTAAATGTTCAGTCTAGAAAGACAATAAGTAAGGTCCACTTTGCTAACCAAAACAAACTGAAAATTTATTACAACAGACGTAAAATCTAGTGGTCTACTGCAACTGGAATTTGACGAAAACATAAAGCCATCATCACTAGCAATCAGCCTGAGGATGATGAGATTGTTGTAAGGCAATTATAACACGAAACAAATTTCAAGATTTGGGCCTTTCTAAATTAACTGAATTGCTATGTTAATTTCTGTCTCCAAATATAAGGTAGTTTTTCCAAAAGCAGTTAGTTGTCTCAAGAGCACAGATTCCAGTGAGAGTCACAGAGAGTATCCTCTTAAGTCCCAAAAGACCTTTTGAAAATATTGTCCATACAACAATTCTGGGGCCTGAGATGGCCCCTTGAGACCTCAGGTCTTGTTCCTTATAACCAGCGCACTAGGAGTGACAGGAGCTTGGTGATGGGCACACTTACTGCTATTATCAGTAGGCAGTTTGAGTTGCATGACTTACAAAAGCTCTGCAGGACAGGTAGGTTTGAGCATACACCTTTTCGCCTTCTCCTGCAGAGAGATCTGCTTTAGGTCACCATCCATGCTGCCCTAACTGGACCTCCTCAGCCACAGCATCAGCTGCAATGATGTAAATCTACAACAGCACATGACTTTGATCGTACCTGGATGCCTACCTAAGATGACTTAGCAACCACGTCTTTCAAAAGAAAGTCTTTATCTTGTTAAGAGTCACCAAGTCTACCCTACTGTGGAAAAGATCATGTAGGAGGCCAGATGGGCTGAAATAGATGTAAAGCACAAAAGCTCTGCTAACTTCTCCAGGGTTGTACTCAGTGCTATGAGCAGACAAACACCCTTAATGTGCAAATTCAGGATGCCAATAAGCCAGGGTACTCAGCACCACACAGATGGCAACTCAGAAATGTACTAGGTGAGAACCATTTGTGTATACAGACAGGCACTAGGGAAAACTTTTCTAGTTTTGAACCATCCTGCACAAGATATATTAACAAAAGTCAGTCATTCCCATCTGCTCCAGCCTGTGGCGGCTAATGATCTTCATCCAGTGGAATCTATACAACATTTAATTGCTTTTCTCCAGGTAAGATATTGGGACTTATAATACCGGTTGGAAATTTTTATATTTGCTTTTTTCCCCTCACATCACAGAAATTAGAGATGACACTGTAGATTTTTTTTTCCACGTTACATTTTTAGAGACAGAAGCAACACTGGGAGAATCAGGAAAAAAGAAATAAAATAAAATAAAATAAAATAAAATAAAATAAAATAAAATAAAATTTAAAAAATTTATTGAACCGGAACAATAGTATGGTAGACAATGAATCAAAACAATTTTTACGTGCAATGGAAAAATAGTAACAAAAAAAAGAAAAAAAAAATAAAATAAAATAAAATAAAATAAAATAAAATAAAATAAAATAAAATAAAATAAAATAAAATAAAATAAAATAAAATTTAAAAAATTTATTGAACCGGAACAATAGTATGGTAGACAATGAATCAAAACAATTTTTACGTGCAATGGAAAAATAGTAAAAAAAAAAAGAAAGTAACCACTGAGCACTCATGATAGGCTGTAATCAGAAACACTTATCTGGAATTGCCAGGCATCCTGAGCCTACCTCCATTCACGATTTGTAAGAGAAGGCTCTCAATGAGATCTCTGCTAAATTATTGCCTCTAGTTTTACACTGCTCTCCTGTTAAAGTGGGACAAAAACTGGACCTAAATTTATCTGAATCTTCCCATATTATGTGGGTCAGGAAGAAATAAGAGAAGTATTCGAATCATCTTGCAAAATCCAAATCTTATTGAAGTGTAGTGATGAATGTCAAGATGTAGCATATTGCTAATTTTTTCCAGTGCTAAAGAACAGGGAATAAAGCCTTTAATCAGGAACAAACTGTACCTGGTAGAGTGAATAACCAATACTAAGCAGAGCTTCCCCCATTTTCTTCTGTCTCCTGCGGTTCTTCTGCATCAAACCCACCACTATAGTACAGCACGGCTCATTCAAACTGCCTTCATGGTCATCATCTGGTTCATCCAGACGGATTTTAAACTGAGGATTGGTCCAGTATGTTGCTAAGAATTCCCAAGGTGAGACAAAAAAGGAGATTTTACTGTCATGGTAGCCAAGATGGCTGTCACTAGAATTATAGAGAACATCTCTTTGGAAGGATGTTTTCACAGCTATGCTGAATATCAGTTGGAGCCACAGCAAATCAGAGCACCAAGGTAGCTCCTGGGGAGTAATGACCAACAGGGAGGAGCTGATATCGTTAATTCCAGTCAGTCATTAATCTCCAGGAAATGTCCTTGGCTGAGGCTGCAATCGTTGCAAGAGGACCAAATGCCAGACAGCCTCTCCAGAGACCTGACCTGAAAATGAACGGGAAACAACACTGCCACCGAGCTGTGACATTTTCCTGGCCTACCCAGCCCTTTGGAGGATTACTCCAGTCAGTAGCAAAATCCGTGTAGGCAAGAAAAACAGACTGAGAAAAAAAAAACAACAAAAAACAACCAAGAATACAGCCATGAATTAACTGCTTAGTGGGTTGGTAATCCCTGACAAGGAAATAACTGTTAATTAGGTCTTTGTTTAGACTGCCAAGCTTTTGCTTACTGTCTGTCTAAACCTCACAGAAAGAGCTGCACCTCCAAGCCCTTCCCACCAAAGGCTCCTCCAGTTCACATTTTAAATTGTTTCGTTTCGTATTTCACAAAATGCCCACTTGGCTGGGTCTTCACCTTGGTAGTTCTGGCAGCCCCCAGCAGTCGAACCCCGTCTCCACTGTCCATTAAACAGGGTCAGATCCCATTTATTGACCTCATTGCTTGTCAGTGTGTCGGGAGTCAAGTTGCAGATCTCAAGGCGGGTGAACTGCCTTTGAAAATCTGAAAATGCCATCCTGGCATACAAAAAGACCAGAGTTAGTCCATCAGCCTGCAACAGTCAAGGCAACTGCAAATGGATGTCTCTTCCAACAGGGCAGCAAATGACGGTTCTAAAGAGCTGCCCAAAGCCCCGTCTTATTGAACTCTGAAACCTGGAACTGAGTTTTGGGAAACAAAATTTCCAACTCCCTGAACAAGCTGTATCTCCTGGCAACGGCTATTCTCAATGGCTGTTACACATTATGGGCTCAGACATACCATTTTCTGTCATCCCCAGCTGTGGGCAATCCCTCATGGATTATGCTCCATAAGTAAATTCGCTAAAACTGGTGGAACAAAGTGTGCAAGGAGATACCATTCAATAGGAGTAAGAGTTGGCCCTTATGAAAGCATCACTCTGTAGAAAAACAGTCTCTGCTTGGTGCTTTGCTTTAATTCTGTCCTTGATGTTTGTTTTTACCATTCCTAGTAGATTTGCATGACTGATAGGCCTTGATCACTTCATGCTGCAAGCAGAGGTCTGTTCTCATTTCTCAGTGCCTTATGGCCCTCATAGCTGATTACACTGGAAGATGGTGGTCGTTTATCTTTCCAGTCCAGGACAGACTGACGTTGGTTCAGTACTGATCCATATAATCAGCTAACTGGGATGGGCTTTCCATTAGGTCTGGGTAAACAGTCTCTTCCCAAGCTGGTAATCTAAACTTTTTCATTAGTATGTAGCATTTAGGCAAAAAAACAACCCTCAAAATGTAGAGCAGCTGAGGTTCATTCTTGATACCTCATTAATTTTATTACCATCTGGTCTCTGTATTTTGGATAAGCACTGAGTCATGCAAGCTCTAATAAAAGGTAATATTTGAATGGGAGATAAACAAGAGGCTAACAATGCACGCATGTCATTATTAACCCTCTTGTTGCTGGCAGTTTCTCTCCATCCAGCTGAAAGGACTGCTTAAAGACCAAACATGCACAGAAAATCTCCAAAAGGTTAAGCTAAATGAACAATTCTCACCAAAACTCTCCATCATCTACTTGCTTATCCAGAGCCTGTTTTTGTTTGGGATCAACATAATTCCATTCAGGAGCACTGCAGGCAAAGCACAAAAACAAGCTGTTCAGTTGTTGTATTTTATTCTACAACGAGATTAGAGAGTTGGGCTCTCTCTTCAGTTACAGCTGATAAAGGAGTTATGTATTTCTCCAACAACTAGACCTCCCAATGGCAGTACACCTGACTATACGGGGCTGGAATTAGACAGCAACCACATTTGCAACAAATAAGCCCTAAATTGGATCATCACTGCAAGGTGCCAGAATGTCCAAATACTGCAGACTGGCTGGATTAGGCAACATGCAGCCTGAAAGCCAGGCAGAGCTTCTCCATTTTAAGATCTATTGGAATGCCTGATATTGTCCATAGGGAAACTATATAAGCTCTACTGTTAGGGTCATGGAAGAACAAGAAAGCAAAAAGGTGCAATTAGAAAATGTACTGCAGAAAACAGCATTGCTCCTTTCCCATTCTATGTTAATATGCAGCAAGCTGGATTCTGCTCTGGTCTGCTCTCATGTGATGGTGCAGCTCTGCATCTGTCCCATGGTAAAACAGGTGCAAGAAAATCAGATGGCATGTTTGTGTGCCTGAGGCACCTTATCTTGGGGCTGAGCAAAGCAGCTCTGATAAAGGTAAGAATAATTCTAATGTTTATTTTCTATCGTTAAGTCTTATACAACATCAGCATTGGTATTGCAGTCAGTGACAACAGGAAACTGAAATCTCAAAGTGTTGTGTGAAAAAACATCATGGCCCAAATGTGAAAGTGGAATTTACGCCATTCTAAATATAAAAATAAAAAAGGTGTTGTCACTGCCATTCTCATGAGATTCCAAGACAGTTGAAGCCCAAATGATTTCTGATAGATATTCAAACTTCTGGGCCCCTAGCTTAGTCAATATCTCCATTTTTTTCAAGATTCTGCAGTAGAAACCAAATACTGTTCTGACTTAGAGCACAGCAACATTACAATTGAAGCAGTGGCAAAGTGGCTTAGCCCTGCTGTATTTCCCAGGAATGGGATTGGTATGCATAACCTACTAAGGTCCTGGCACCATCAGTAGGATCAATCTGAGAAAAGTTGCCCGGCAAAATAATGTGGATATGGCTTGCGTTGGGTTGCTCACAATTAAAATGTGTGCTGTTCTCTCTCATTAGTAAGCTCTGCCTGAGGCTGGGAAGAATGTCCGCTGGGCAGAGCAGATCAATATCTAACCTTGCTAATAAATTAATAGTGTTTTATTCCAACTGATTTAGTATCTCTCCTAAATGTGCTTTGTGATTGGATTAACTCGTGCAGTCCCCATTTAATTTTTAAAAGATACCCAAATACACTGAAGAGAGAGAAGAAGCAGCATATAAAAACCTACTTATCACTCCAAGCTCCAGTCCATTCCACTTCACCCCAGGGATTTCTAAGCCTCACTAGTTTCTCTGGCCGTCCTCGGTAATATACCTAAAAGATCCACAACAAACAGAGCCTGAGCACTTCCATTATCCCAATCATCATGGAGCAATTGCTTTTCATACAGGATAAAACATGATTTGTACTTGAGTGATGCAGTCCATTACAATTTGCGATAGTTAAAAGACACCTAGATGCCTTCCACCCTTATTTTACATTTTCTTCTGCCACCAAGCGAGCCATTAGCGCAGCACTTACCATTTCATGTAATGACAGCAACCTGCAAGGTAAAACATCAGCTACGAAATAGCAGAATATCTACATCCTCAAAAGCAGGAGATGTTGCACAACACAGCAAGGTTGGAAAGAGGTTATTCACCACGGACACCCCTGTAATGACTCCCGTTTCAGAGGAGCAGGAGTATCTAGGGCTCACTGTTAAGGTAAAACTGATAGAGGAGTTCGTGAAAGAGGCTTTTACCCCTTTTCCATTAGCGCTGATGGCAAAGCAGGTGTTCCCACCTCATGCAGTACATATACATGGGGCTGCCTCCTCTCCTGTTTCTCCTTTCTGTACTCTCCATTTCAGTAACAATTCGGTCCACCTTTACATTTTGTATTCCAATCTGCTGGTACAACACAAGTTGCAGACTGCACAGTATGCTCTATGTAACTACCAGTACAGAGCTTCTGACCTGGCTAAGTACTACAGACACTCTCTTTTTCTGTAAGAGGGTGCATAAGGCAGCAACATTTTTACCTGGTCAGTCACAGAGAGACATCAGAAAGTTGAAGGCACTGCAGTATTGCAGCCCCAAGCTGTTTTGTATGATGGGCTTGGAGAGGCTGGCTTACCTCTTCTGCTGCAGTGATAGAGTAAGCGTGTCCCTTTACCAGCTTCAGGCTTGTGATTGCTTCTATGTCAGCTGCACTAGTTGTCTGGGGCAACAAAAGTATACACATTTAGGACTATATATTGCATATGAACACAGCTTTCATGAGCTAATTAATATGGGGGAAGGTATCCAAAGTGGTATGCACAATGAATATCAATATTCCTGATGCAAAGTATATTAAATAGAGACGACAGGCATGGCAAAAGTTCATCTCCACAGTTTCACACCCCCAATACGAAGTCCTAGCATAGCAGAGATTCAAGAATGCACAATGAGATCTAAATCTAATTCAAATTCCCAACTCAGGTAACAGATCTGGCCACCTGCAAAGTTGCGTTCATGTGAGCTCAAATCTACCCTGCCTTGATTGAGATCCAGCATATCAAAATTTAAACTCTGGTAATCCTACACGCCATGAACCAGGATTTCAAACAAGATAATGTGTGGAATTTCCAAAACATGTACAAATATAATCTGTAACTTGAAAGAATTTGTACTACTGGTATAAATAATCTTTAGGATTGAAAACCAAAGCCAGAATCAGACTACAGGCTACAACAAAGTATCATGTCAAAGAGTTTGCCTCTGGCAGTTGCATCTCTGGACCTGAAATGACATAGAATTTGAGTGAGAAAAAATACTCAGAAAATGAAAATGGAGTTCAGCAAGACCAGTCTCCGGTTCATGGCTCCAAGTATTATCACAGGCTGCCTTGTAAAAATAGAGGCATGACAAGAGTTGGTTATTTAGAACCTCATGCAAGGGTTTTTATAACTGAAATCAATAAAAGTCTCCCATTAATTGTACTACACTTTTAATTCAGACCTTCCTACCTATGTCTAACACTGGTCCGAACTTTTGTTACAATATGGCCTGAAGTCCTGAGAGCAGGAATAAGGAGATTAAAGCAGCAACAGCCTCTTACATCGATGGAACAGCCAAGAAGTGACCCAGCTCTCAGAGCCTTCTGGATTATTTGGTACAGGTTCGAAGGAGCCCTCCGCAGCTCATAAGATTCAGAGATGCCTCCAGTAAAATCCTCAAAGCCTTCGATAGTGGAGCCTCCTGTGAGAGCTTCGTAAGAGCCGTTCAACCTGTGGGAGACATGAGGGCTATATAAGGGGCCATCTTCACCTGTAAGCAACGGCACTGCAGAAAGAAGGGTTTACAATTTAGTATCTCTCGGTCCATGTGATCATCAAGTGTGACCTGGGACACCAGAAGTAAAGCCCCTTGAAACAGACATTTGGCAACACCCTTCATGGACCTACGGGAAACCAAATAGTGAGTGGAATAGAGGCTGCATTTGAGTGATGTGTGTTGTGTCTAACCACATCCGCTCGGGCAGCACACCAAGGAGCACTTTGTTCCGCTTAGCCACCGTACTTGGCATAGGCCTTCTCCAGCAGAGCGCTCCAGAACTCATCGCCTTCCTCCGAGTGCACGAAGAGCAGCTTCCCATTCCTGGTGGGCAGCCTGTCATCCACCACGACATCCACCCACTCCCCGTACTGCCAGAACTGAAGAAGAAAGAAAAGATGATGAGAGCTGGTGTGCACATGATAGCTCTACACTACTATCTTCCTACCCCTTCGCCTGTCGTTAGTTCTCCCTGGATAAGTCACTGTAAGGTTTCACTCCCATGTTGGACTCCTCTCCCTTGTAACAGGAGCAAACTCTTCCCACCCCTGTGAAGCACTGACCAGGCTTCTGAATGCTGTAATACAGTTTTGCTAACAAGTAATATTAAAAGCAACTTCTTGCACATAACATATGGAATGCTGTCTGTTCTCCATGAAGAGTTTACATGGTGGAGAGTCCAGAAAGATAGTGAGTAGGCAGAACACTCTTAAATTTTTTTCTTGTCTACTCTTTTAAGGCCAAATCCTTTGGGAAAAAAGAAAAAAAAAAAAGACCCTATAAAAATGCTGCAAGGAGAGGTCATCCAAAGGGGAAGCACTCAATAGTGTTAAAACACTTGAAAATGTGTGAAACATTACTAATATTATTTTTTGCCTGAGCCCTTGAAATATTTCATCTAGAATTTGATGCAGTCCTGAAAGGAAAGAAGATAATTTACGCAGTACCCCCTCTGCTGAGATGAGCTGGTGCAAGGGATAAGTATGTGCTCTATAATCTCTCCTCACCAAAACACCTCCTTTAGCTTTGCAGGATGAATCCACCTTGCTCACACCTGAGCCTAAACTCTAGTCAAAGCAGTCCCAGCACGCTGGGTCTGCAGGCATGGAAATCCAGGCAAAGACACGGAGAGGGAAGGAGGAAGAACCGCATCAGCCTGAATTCACTTTTCACACTCAGCAGCAACAGAGCTTTGCTTGACTCGGGCAGTGTGATGGTCTGGCTCAGTTTACAAAATCTGTATAACTCAACAGAGCCCTACCAGCTGTAAGACAGCAGAACCTAGCCAGTGAGCAGGTGTCATTTAACATTATTTAACTCTGTTCTTCTTCCCCTCTTTTCCTCTACCAATTTCACTTACACACTGTAATTCTTCAATATTTACCCTGTGCCAAAGATACACACAAAAAAGCTGCTTTTAGCTAAACATTACCATTTTCCTCTTTCATTCTCAACATCCTAATCATATAGGTACCTGGAAATGAAAGATCCCAGCGTAGTCCTTCTGGAAACTCTGAGCCTCAGGAACAACGCGGTGCAGAATATCTGGATTCAAAGTGAGAGATGCAATGGCAGCTAGGAGCCAGCAATCACCTGAAAAAACACATGTGTTACAAGGTAGAAAAGTCCATTAACAAACAGTGTTTTGCCCAGCTAATCCTTACACCATTATGTCATGCTCCCACCTATAATAAATACAAGCATTAAGTGCTTTGCAAGGTCCTGCCAGACTCAGTATTGGTTCAGTGATGCATTCTTGTTTTGTTGTGTTATTTATCTCTGTGTTCATTTTCCACCCACCCAGACCACACAGGTATCTTGGAACCTCTGAGGCTGATCATGGTGGTGATTTCAACGACCTAGTTTGGACTTCGCGATTTCAATTTTTGAACGAAGTTGTGAAACCAGGCTGCTTTATTCAAGCTTGTTAATGACCTCAGGAGACGAAGAACACAGCCAGAGAGAGAAGGCATTTGGGGTATGTGGGTTGTAAAGCCTGGTTGAGCAGTGCAGAGTTAATGACCTGTGGTACTTTAACTAGACCAAATCCACCACTCCCAGGAGAGGCAAGGGCTTAGAAGGTGCCCAGAAGAGAGCAGAACCTCTGAGTTGATAGAAAGGTGTTGGGACTTCCATCCCTATCTTTTGGAGAAGATTTGATTGATAGCAGGAACATCCGAGTGGCTCTTCCTTCTTAGACCTTTCTTTGAAGGTCTGAATTTGAACCAGCACTTTGGGCTATTCCTACAGATTTGCCTATGAGTCTAATGGAAGCTGAAGCCTCCTGGGAACTCTGCAAGGAGGTGAGTCCTTTCTCTGGCCCATTCCTTATCCTGGAAAGGACAGGCATGCCTCCTCGCTAGAGGCTGGGTGTCTCGCAGCTCAAGCTGTTTGCTGGGTTGGTTACCCGCTTGTTGTGCATTGGAGGCTGGATAAGCAGAAGCCTCTATTACACTAAAGGTGCTTCCCCTGGGAAACATAGTGACTCATGGGTTTCTTACAGTATTTGCATACTGCAAACAGTAAGAAGAACTTTTGTGATTACGTATTATTTCTGAGGTGTGCAGAAACTCAAGGAAGACAAAGCTGCTCTGAAGGTGCTAACATTTTCCTGGTTTCCTGTGGTTTATCTGTGCCAAGATGTGTTTCTTCGTGCAGGTGCATATTCTGCAGAAGAAACTAGCATAACAGCTCTTGGTTCAATGGAAATAAATGAACAGAGAAACTGAGGAAAAAGTTTAATCTGTAGAATAATTCAATATCTTAGAGCAGCAGTTAACTCTTTATATTGATTTGGGCTTTCTGTTTTAGTGCCATGATGAATATAATTGTAAAGGTGAGATACTGGGACTTGCCTGGTGCTATATGTTCTGTTCTGCCTGTAGCCCACTGGGAGGTAACCAGACGCCTCTTATGAGCTGAGCAAGAAACAGCTGTTCCCAGTTTGGCAAACAGTAACTTGAGAAACACCTATAAAGAAGTGGCCCTGGTGTGATGATCTGTAACCACCTGAGCTGGCTGATCTGACATGGCTGCCAAAGTGTGATCTACCCAACATGCCAACTCAGACATTTCCAATGAGGAGGGAAAACCTCGTATTATAATAGTATGTGAGGTGCTGCTTAAGCCTTCCCTCAGGATTGTGTTATGTCACCCTGAGTGCTGTGTTCAGGAAAGAGCATTCAAGCTGGAAGGGAGTCGAAAATGGCTGGATTATCTGCTTCTCCCCGTTTGGTTAGCATTCAAGAACTGCTTCATCCAAGCTTGAAATCAGAGCATCCCAGCTGAGGGAGCTGGGTCTCCTTAGCTTTGAGAAGAGGAGACCGAGGGGTGACCTCATTAATGTTTATAAATATGTAAAGGGTGAGTGTCAGGAGGATGGAGCCAGGCTCTTCTCAGTGACAACCAATGATAAGACAAGGCACAACGGGTACAAACTGGAACACAGGAGGTTCCACTTAAATATGGGAAGAAACCTCTTCAGAGTGAGGGTGCCAGAACACTGGAACAGGCTGCCCAGGGAGGTTGTGGAGTCTCCTTCTCTGGAGACATTCAAAACCCGCCTGGACACCTTCCTGTGTAACCTCATCTGGGTGTTCCTGCTCCGGCGTGGGGATTGGACTGGATGATCTTTCGAGGTCCCTTCCAATCCCTAACATTCTGTAATTCTGTGATCTACCTGCATTTCTTATGAGAAGAGGTTAAAAAAAACTTGTCCTGCTTATCCTACACAAGTGAAGTTTGAAGTGGAAGTGTAAGGCAGGTTAAATGCTACTTTGCAGAAAAGCTGCTTGAGCCAAGAGCCCTTATTTGAAAGGTAAGATTTCCCTTACGGAAGAGAAGGTAAATTAAAATAAAGGGGTTGTGAGATGTTCAAACTGGAAATAGCAAGATGTTGCTGCTGTGCATATAGAAAATATAGTCCAAAAGCCTTAGCCTCTAGAACAACTATGAACAAAAACCTTCTCAAGCTCATCTTCAGCTTAGCTCTTTTATAAATTATTTTGCGTTCTATGGGAGAGAGCTCAACTCACTAGCCTAGAAAGTTACTCCCAGCCTTAGGTACCTATGTGTAAAATAAGCAAAACTGGGAGTGCACAAGGCAGGGGAAAAAAGGTTTTAAGAACCCTCTGTTCCAAGAAAATGTAGGTGCAGGAAAAAAACGAGATCACTCAGACCTGCTTTGTATCTATTTTTTGAGGCTTTCCTTGGTACAGGTGTATGCCTTATGATGTTATAACTTCTGCTTTTCCTTGGAGAGGTAGAAATCATAGTGATAAGTCTGGGGAATGGCTCTTCAGAGGAGGAAGATGAAAAGCCTTGTGAAGCTAGAACTGAAGCCCTTATTTTTTTTCAGCTACTCCAGATTTTCTTGCTTCCCTGGCTGTTCCCTGGCATGCCGTGAAGCACAGAAGACTATTTCTGAAAAGGTGGCCGGGTGGGGGTCCTGGTGTCCCTGGTGTATCCCTCTGCCCCTGGTGAGACCAAAAAAGATGTGTAGCAGTGAGGAGTTGGTGCTCTCCCAATGTGCAGCATTTGGAATGGTCTCCCCTTCCTGGTCCAGGCCAGGTTTTAAACAGCCAGTGAAGGGGAAACTACTCTGGGCTTTGCTGAGGATGGTGTATGTTTGTTGCACAATTAGGCCAAAGAATCAGTGAAATGAGAGGGGTTGCCTTAAAGATGTTATTTACTTCTCTGACTCAGAACTAAACGATTTCAGAATCTCATCCCCTTGAGATGCCAAATGCAGCGTGAAATCCTTTACAGTTATCTTACAGTATGAATTAACTTCTTAGCATCTGGGAGAGTGAGTGTCACATCTGCCTCTTGCGAACACGTTGTGCAATCTAATCTCCTGGGGAAGCATCAGGGGCAACTCCGCTTAAAGCATGTCTGGAAAGAATTGTATTGGAAGAATCACAGTGGTGAACTTGGCCTTAAAAACAGCTATGCCTGCCTTGAGCGATGCACAGTCCTGTCTCTAGATCTTACTTGGGAGCCTAATATCTTTGTCTAAGCCTGTTGCTGAACAAATATTAAACATGCCCTCTGAAAGGAAGCAGCTGAGAATTGGCTGCTGTGCAGTAACTTGATGAAAATGAAGGTTCGTGTGGGGTGCCTAGATGCAGATGGTTTGGGGTCATCTTTGTATAAAAGTGACAAGTTACGTTCAGGCTCCTGTGATAATGGTTTTAAGACCTCCCAGCAGAGGGCCACGAAGTTGGTGAGGGTTTTGGAGGGGAAACCGTATGAGGAGCAGCTGAAGTCATTGGTTCAGCCTGGAGGAGACTGAGGGGAGACCTCATGGCGGCTACAGCTTCCTCACAAGGGGAGGAGGAGGGGCAGGCGCCGATCTCTTCTCTCTGGTTCTGATGGAAATCGAGGGAATGGCAGGAAGATGTGCCAGGGGAGGTTTAGGTTGGACATGAGGAAAAAGTTCTTCACCCAGAGGGTGGTGGACACTGGAACAGGCTCCCCAGGGAGGTGTCACGGCCCCAAGCCTGACAGTGTTCAAGAAGAGACTGGACAAGCCCTCAGACACATGGTGTGAACTGTGGGGTTGTCATCTGCAGGGACAGGAGCTGGACCCGATGATCCTTGTGAATCCCTTCCAACTCAGGACATTCTAGGATTCTAAGACAAGTTATAGAGGATGTAGGAATCTGTCCATACCAAGGAGCTTCCAGGATAGAGCACAGGTTGCCCCTTCTTGTACACCACAATGGGATCCTGGCCTATTAATACGGTTTCTCAGCCCTACTGGATAATATATCATTAGTTCCAAAAAAGTACAAGTTGGCAGTACATGTTCCTTTTTTCATAGTTAAACATCATTTTGCCAGCAGCAAATTTCAGAGTTTTGTTTGTGGTTGTGCCTAGAGTGTAGTGTGAGAGCACAAGCTCCCTAGAAAGGTATCTTGTGTAGAACCACTAAAACTTGTCCTAATTCAACTGCAGTTTATATGTCATCTTTCAAACTGTGAGGAAACTATTTGATTCTCTTCCTAAATGTGAATTCTTGGAGGGAGAGAAAATGAGGCTGATTGGCCGATGAATTAAATATTTAATAAGAATGCATTCTCAACACAGTAGTAGTCAGAAAAATGACAATATAAAAAAGGTTTTCTGCTCACTATATGTATTTGAACTTGCAGCCTTTTGACTTATAAAAATAAATAAATAGTCTTCTCAGCATTGGCCCTGCAAGGCTAAATGACCTACAGGCACATAGACTGCTTTCTGCTCAGCTTCATATTTCATGAACAAAAGTTTCAGACAAGTGCCAAATACAGTGTTTACCACTGCTGCTGAATGTGCTAAAAAGAAGCCAGCACAGTTCCTGGATCTGAAGTCATTTGTAATGTTGGTAAAGTCCAATTACTTTTCAGTTGTGATCTTGGGGTTTGTTTGGTTTGGGTATTTTTTGTGTGTTTACTTGTTTTTTAATTTGAAATAAACAATTCTGCCCCTGAGTTTGTGGTAGAAATGATAAACACGAAACCTAGCTGTGCCTAGCTCTGTGTGTGTCTGTATGTATATATTTATCTATACATGATCTTGGATAATTACTTTGACTGTTACTGTGCTTGAAATAAAATCACTCGCTGCTCACAGATGTACTGAGATGGCTCATGTTCTCAGTGCTACGCAGGCACCTCCATTATTACGGAGATAATCGAACTGCTGCAGAGAATACTGAATCTTTGGTGACCTGGGAGCTGAGTGACTCCTCTGTATTGATGATGTTTACCCAAGCGTGCTGCACTCGCAGAGGCCATAAAATAAATGAGAAATTTGATTAGTCTCGGTTGTTACAGAGCAGTGCTCAGTTTCTGTTTAGCTACCATCAAAGTGTCTAGACACAAAGCACCAAAACTCTTCATTGACCTGCTGATGGGGACTTTAAGCCAAAAGTCCAAGTGTCCGGTTCCAAGATCTGTCTGGACAGTTCAGAGGCATTTCTGTGCTGACTGCACTTTGGCTTGTTGCTGTTCCAGCAATGCCTGGTGTTCAGAAGGGATCTTAAGACAATGCTCTGGCTCTTGCCTCCCAGTTTGCCAAGCAGATTTGACTCTCAGCTTTAGTCTCTGCTGGAAGCCCTTCTTCCGAGTTCATAGGACCTGAGGCATCCTACTAGACATCAAGGAGGCATTGACCTGCTAGCTTGATAATTTCTGGCAGTGCAGGCTGTTCCTGCTTTGAGATTTCTAAAGAAGGCTTCCTAAAGATTTCTGTGGAAATGAATTAAGCTCTGCAGCTCTGTACAGAAACTCAGAGGAGCACCCAGCAAAGGAACAAGCTTTCTTCTCTTTGGAGTCTCAGAGTTGTCAGTTACTGTATTTTTTGAGATCTAGGCGATCTGTCTGTTAGAACAAGGATCTCAAATACCTCATGACCCACGGGACTCAACATCAGAAAAGCCATGTATTAATTTCTATAGCAAAATAAGTTAATAGTATTAAGGACTCTCCTGCCTACAGGAACCCCAAACGTTCCTTCAACAGCTATCAGATCCATCTCAGAGCTGTCAGGCTTTGGTTTGTTCTCCAAGCTGCCCATAACCTTTGCAAAGCTGCCCAGATGACAAGACACATACAAAGCCCACATGGGGTGGGCTCCTCAGCTGGTGTGAACTGGTGCATCTGCGCTGGCTTCGGGGGACTTCTCCAGCTGACAGCCCAGGCCAAGGGAGCTGCAGTGCCTGGAGCTCCCTCTGAGCCTTCAGAACAAAATGTGCCCCATGAATATAGACGGTGTGGCTCTGGAAAGCTGATATTAAACTGAGAGGGTTTGAGTGTGTTTCATATTATTTAAATTAAATTTATGCCGCTTGCTTCTTAAGAGCTTCTGCAAACAATTCTGGGGTTAACATTCCGATAGCTGCAAGAAAACTTCATTAAAGTCACCTTTAATAGCTAAGGCTGTGTGACTGCATTTCAAGTTGTTACTAGGCTATCAAAAAGATATGGTTCAAAGAACGTTTAAAATATTTCAAGTCTTTCAAGTTCCCATCAAACTTCCCAGGCTGATATTCATCTAGCTTATGCTGTTGTCAAAGAAATAAGTTTAATGGAGTGAGACTAACTCTGGGTTTTCTTGTTCCTTTTGTTCATATAAACCCAGACCTGCAGTGTTATTTTTGAAAGAAAAGAAACATGTCAGAGCAGATTATTAAAAATAGGCTCTATTTCCCTAAAGGACTTGTTAACAGGTCACATACGTGGCTTATGTAAATATGTACTCAGGATCTGTTTCAGTAGAAGTGTTTTACATGAGGGCTTTAGTAACAAGGACTTTGATATCCAAGGTATTGGATCAAATACCAAAAAAGTATAGTATGCCTCAGAGATGTAAAGCAAATACCTGAATGCTAGAAGGGAAGTCCCCTGTCTGTATTCTGAAGTTTATTTTTGTGAAGGGTCAGTGTGTGTAGAAGCGATTGTAATCAGCCTTGCAGGAACAAATTTGATTATCTTTGAGTATTTTTTCTCTTCCTTTTTTTTTTTTTTCTTTTAGGCAGAGAGAAAATGAAGCTTCTAACAAAAGCAGAATCAGATTTGGGGGCTTTTTTTCTAGGTTGAGGGGTAGCTTTCAGGACTAGCACGTGGGGTGCTGCCCACCAAAAGCTGGCTTGGGAAAGCCCAGAGCCACACACCATCCTCAGATACACAGGAGGTCCAGTTCTGTTACTACCACTATTTGATGGATTTTGGCAACCCTCCCTAGTGAAAGCCCAAAGGACTGGGAGTCCCCAGAGGCACTCAGGAGGTGACAGAAATAAAGAGGGGCTATGGGTATTTGCATTCGGTTTCTAGACTTAACACAAATAATGCATTGGCCCCTTCTAGTTTAAGGGCAGGTAATAGTCTTCAGTTCTTTAGCTTGTAAACTGTCAAGGAAAATGAGGTTTCACTTCAGGCGTATGATCTTTATTTTTTTTTATGCTACTATAGAAACTTCCCAAATTGGAGGTGACAAGAAATGTTGCTTTTATTGCTTATCTGAAACATTCTCCTAAAATACAGTAAGTGATTTCCCCATACTCTGTTCCAGCATCCACTGAATAAATATCCTGGAGCAAGTATATGATTGGGCATCTTATTTTTAGCATTTGGAGCACAGGCCCACACACCAGGGAATTTTTTAGCAATTGCTTTAATGGCGCTGTGTTTACAGGACCAGCATTGGTATTATTTATTGCCAATGACTTGCAGAAATTGTTTGAATCTCATTTGCACAATGGATGGGCTAGAAGACCAGGAAGGTCAGGAGTACTGCGGTAAGCAGCGCAGGAGGGAGAAAGGCTGATTTCTCTGTGTCTAATCTATCAAATTCTCATTACTGGAGTTTCAGCCTTCTCACGGCTATGTGTTGTCAGGAGAGGTTGCTGCTGCTGTCTTCTGGTCCTGGATCTTATCCGCAAGGCTGGCAGGGAAGGCACCTCCTGCAGCAGCTATTCAAAGGGGGAATAAAGGCCCCTTGCAGCTCCTTTCTGTCCACTCTTATAGGAGCCCGGTTTAGAGAGCAGCAAATGTTGGAGAAAAATGGGCAAGGAAGTTTTTCTATGGGGGATGCCCAGGAGGGGATGAGTGCTGTCTGAGATACATCTCATCAGCATCAGGCCCCGATTCGAGGAGCCGAGCAGCTTTGCATTTTTTGGCTGTGTTTGCAGCGCGTTGCCGGTGCCCGGGCACTCCTGTCGCTGCTTGCAGCTCTACACCAAATGCTGTGCAAACAGGAGGAGCATGAAGGGCTCAGAATAATTTGCTTGTTGTGGATGGTATTATAAAATTTATGTGCTTTGTTAGTTTTTTACTATGTCCTTATTTCTGACTCATGCCCGCATGGGACATCCTGATTGGCATGAAATGGCATTTCACAGCCCCAGTCCCTGTACTAAACCGGTTCCTGCTCTGCTCCTTGGTTTCGTGTATTTGTTTGGTGTGAAACTGAGGCTGGAACTTGCTCTACCTCCCAAATAAAAATCTTTAGTGACCAGGCTACCAGATGAAACCTTCCTGCTGTCCCTTGTCCCCTGAATCTTTGGAGCTGCTCTTGCTGGGATGGGTGTGAAGCCCACTCCTTGCATCAGAGCAAGTGCTTTCATTATTAGCTTGGTGTCCAGCTCTTGTTTCAAGCAGTGAAAAGCAAGTCAGCTTTCTGCTCCACAAAGGGATAATTAGCTTCCTACCTCCAGGAGGCAGTTTGGTTTGACATAGCTGTTACGAGCCCATATATACCCTGTCTCAGGCAGGCTGGTGCATGAGTCCCCTTCTTGCGTATCATCTGCCTCTCCCCTACTATGTCTGGGAGATAGCCAATAAAATTGTCTGTGTATGAGGAATTTTTAAATGAAGCTTCATTTTTTTTTTCTTCTAAAACAAAATTACGAAGCACTGAACATACCCAGCTCTCCTTGGCAGACATCTGTTCGAGTAGCTCCTCCAATTATAAACTGAGGGTTGGCACATAACTCCTGAAAAGACATATTTTCAAAGTATGCATTACCCTTTCTGGTCTCAAAAGTTCCCATTTCTTGTTCCTCGTTTCAATGCCCAAAAAAATATTAAACACCTACAACATTTTAAAAAATATACATCCTTCATCTTCTCTCTGATTAACATGGTGTCAGAAAAATATTGCCTTATTCAATTGAAGAGCCTGTAGGGGGTTTTGAGGCAAATCCTAAAGCCCCTAGTCAGAATTTTTTGCTACTGTGGGGACAGAGGTGAAAATTCAACCTCAGCATTTACATCTTACTTTATCTTTCTGTGGTTTTGGCTCAAGCAGTGCAAATGAGTTTGTGACCGTCACTGCTGGCTCTGGCACTGAGCTGTACTGAGTTTCCACTGCCACCGGTGTGGAGGATGTTCCCCCACCTCGACTCCACTTCCTGGGAGGCCATTCGTACAAAGGCTTTTATTAGTGACCCCCTACTTTCTTCCTGGGCCTTTGGGGCGAGCCAAGTAGGTTATGGCAATGGCTGTCCCTCCTATCCCAACTCTGAGCCCTCCAACAATTCATGCCCTATATTGGGAAGTTAATAGTCTCTCTAGAGACAAAAGCCATCCTTTTCTTCAAAGCATTTTCCATGAGCTTCTGGGTGGCAGCAAGGGGCAGTTCGTAGGAAGCCTGACGTGGCTGAGGAAGCCTTGAGCAGTGACTGGCTCTCACAGAGAGCAGCACTTCTCAGCTTTGAGCATCCCGTGGAGACAGGGACAACCCAGGACTTCTTGTGTGCATGGTGAAGAACCAGCCTGTGAACCTCCTCTCGCAACACGTGTGATCTCAGCTATATCCTTTTTGCTTCTGTGGTTATGCAGCCTCCCAGCTGTCTCGGTGGGTAGGAGTCAGGAGTAGGTTACCTACCACACAGAAGAGGTTTTGTGTTGTTTTTTCTCACCTCCCTCCAAAGGGGTGCACCTGGTGCCAATCAGCTGCATATGACTCGTTACTCACCAGGACATCTGTCCTTTCTGGGCCATTGCCAAGTGCCACATACACTTTTCACATAACTGCATTTCCACCTTCTTTCTTTCTATAAACCCGCTGTTCAAATTGGAAGATAAGTCTGTGATGGCAGTGTGACTAACACCCACTGTCTGCAAACCAGCAGTCACAACCTGGGGGAGAATGACCTTAGCAGTGGATATTTATTTTGCAGGGCATACTTCTCCAGCAGGTCTCCTCCAGGTTGCCCACTGGGTCCTGCTGCCTGTTTTGGCTGCAGGCAGAAAAGTGAACAGTGACCCCATTGGCTTGCAATCATGGACACAGTTTGCAGATGGAAACCTGCTGGCCAGCTGAAAAAGTCCAAGAAATGAGCAGGGCTGTAACCTCTGACAGGAGTCACCTGTGATGCAGAAAAGCAGGTCAGATCCAGGTCCCTCCACAGGAGAGCAAAGCAGAGGGCTTGTGTCACCTTGCAGCAGGGCTTGGGCTCTGCCCCATGCACAGGGACAAACCAGTGGGTCCTGGTACAGTGTTGCTCTTGCACAAGGAGCCCAAGTCTAATTTAATGAGCTTTCAAAGGCTGATCTTCTCCCAGGGTAGGCAAGGCAAGGCAAGGGACACATCCACAGTACTTGTTGCTGAAACATCCCGGTGACAGAGCGAGGTGCCAGTGGACAAATGGGGTTGCCAGGGTAGAAACTTGGAGTTATTAAACCTGCAAGTTTCTTCTTCTCAATTTTCAAGTGAAAAAATAATAAAAATCAGAGCCTTGAAATTTTCCCTTGTGCTCCTTGCCTCCATCAGAGGAAGGTAAGTCATTTGGAAGTTTTTCCTTCCTTTCCATTTTTCAGTTTTTCTTGATGTTGTAAGCAGGGGCAAAATGACAAAGGAGGAGCAAAGCAGGGACAGAAACAAATGACTAAGAAATGAAAGTGCAGAAAAATCACTGAGGCCCTGATTTAGTGGTTTAAAAAAAATAGGCACCTAATCTCTCCTGATGAAAATCACTTTTTTAAAGTGAAAGGCCATTTATAGGATACATGCATTCAGGTAATAACGGTCCCAGTCAGTTGCTCTTTAACTGGTTTATGTAGCTTGAAGTGAGGCAGAGGATTTTATTTAGGTATTTGCCTGGTTTCTTAGGGTGTGCAGTGGCAAGACCCTGGTGTGGGCACCATTACAACTGGTGGTCGACCACTCCTGGGGTGTGCTATGGTCTGTCTGGACACATGCGTGGCTTTTGCATCCATCTCTGGATTGTACCCTGGACTTACAGCTTACAGGGATGGACAGGGTGGAAGCAGGTTCCCATGAAGCAGTTATAGGATTCCTTGTTTTGTAAGGTGTTAGAGGGTGTTGATTCTTTTTTTCCCCACCTCCCTTTCAACCTTGCTTCTGCTAACCATGGAGGCAAAGCAAGACAGAAGAAAAATACAAAACATACAGGAAGAGTGGATATTCAGGCTCACCACTGCTTTAGCATGGATGTTCAGGTGGGCTTTGATTAGATCTGGACCCAGTAAAACAGGCAGTTAAAAGCACTCTTACCGTGGGGCGCTTCCAGACTATCCCCTGGGTTTTGAAGGAGTATGGTCCCAGGTCCCGGTAGCCCAGGGCGGAAGGACAGGCTGGGAACTCCTCATCCTTGAAGAGGGTGCCAGCCCGCAGGCACTGCTGCTTCAGGGCTTCGTAGTCCTGCTTCAAATACTTGACGGCGTTCCTGTTGGACCCAAGCCCGTCCGCGGCCGCTCGTTCTTGGCACAGCCTCGCCGCGGCCCTGGACATGCCTGCCTACCCTCCCGGCGTGCGGCGAGGCCCTGTCTGTGCTCCTGGGCAAGAGGAGGTGAATATGGGCAGGTAGGAGGTTCAGGTGGAGCCAGGGCTGCCCTAAGGGCTCCAACAGTCCAGGAGGGAGGAGGCACCAGAAGTGCAAATATGTACCCGAGATGCACCCGAGACAGGGGGCAGGGAGCTGGCAGGGGCCACAGCCGGTGGGGCTGGGACTGCAGGCACTGCCTCTTCCTACTCCCACGTTATTTGCTTTTTTGCTGCCTCTTTTTAAAATACACTTTTAATGAGGACCAAGGGGAGCCAGTGCTTTTGCAGACACGCCTGTTTACACATGGAAAGTAATTGTGTGTGTGTGTGTGTGTGTGTGTGTTCAGTGTGCTGAAAGTCAGGCTTGAGGACCATCGCTTAAAAAACCCAAAAGATAGTTTAAAACTCCTTTCCTTCCTTCTGAGACGGGGCTCTATACTGTTGGAGGGCTGCCCAGCCGCAAAACCAGGAGCTGGATATCTATTGCTACAGCTTACATGGCTATGGGGGTGTCATTGAGCTTTAAAGTCAGGAAAAGCTAAAAAGTTGAACCCACTTCTGGCTTAAGTGATCTTTTTTTTAAAACAAACAAACAAACACAAACAAAAAAAACAACCAACCAACCAAAAAAGCAACTACAAAAAAACCTCTTTGGTACTCTCAAAGCAGTATGATTTTATGTGTTAATTTATTAGCAATAAGAGGCATGAATCTGACAGATCTAGAGATGGCTACTGGGCCGCATGACCTGCAGAGCGCAAGGCTACAACCGAAGAGCATGACCTAGGCCAAAAATGGAAAATTACGGCACCAGATAGGAGGCAAGCTGGTAACCCCTGCTTCCCATCTCCAGTGTGACCTTGGGCAAAAGTCACTGTACCTTCCCCATCTATAAAAACAGGGTCTTAGCTAGTGAGAAGCTAGCCATCATATTTAGCATCTTTTGGTGGCGCTTCCTGCATATAAAATGTTTACAAGCAAAAAACCAAAGCAAGCCTTGGGTGCAGAAGGCTTTTTAGACCTTAAAAATAGTGGTTCCTGTTCTTGTAGTAGAAAAGTTCCAAGTTTCTACCCTGGGAACCCCCTTTTGTACTGACACAAGAGTATACAACTCTCTGGCAAGGTGGCTGCAAACTTCTGTAGGTTCAAGAACTGAAGCAGGGGTAATTTTCCATGGAGCACAGCTGCTCTCTGCTGTCTTCCAATTTAACGGCCAGGTTTTCCCAGGGAAACCCACTGCGTGTCCAGCTAAGAGCTGGGTAAATAATAACTTTGTTTGCCAGAGAGTATGTTTGGTGACTATCCCTTGGTAAGTTTAGACAGAAGGTGTGGGGAAGGGAACAGAGAATTTTAAGGACTGAAACCTGTTGAGATAAGGAGTCCAAACAGAGGCTAGCCAGATTGCTTGTCTGCAAATATTTGAAGAGCATGAATGCAAAAGAGGAAACAAATTGACTTGTTCGGTTCCAGGTGAGCACAGGTAGAGAAGGCTGGGCTGTGGAAATTGCTATACTGGTTATCTAAAAATTAAATTACTACTGTTAAGATTGAGTAAAGGACAAAGATGGCCAGAATTTCGTCTCTGTTACATTTCAGTACTTCTAGGGGCATCTGTGTGCTTATGCAGAACAGAGAGTGTAAAAATAAAGGGTTGAGGGGAGAGTTTTTTCTTTCCGGGATGGATTGTTTTTTCCTGACAAATAGACTCATTCAGAGGTACCCACTTTCTCTGCTCGTGAGACAGAATACTGGTTTCTTTCGCTCCCTGCACCAGCCTCTTACACTGAAATTTCCTCTGTCCCTATGGCCCAGAGGCACACTCCCATTTTGCTTGCTTGCTGTAAGCTTTGGCAAACTTGTTTATGGAAAGTCATGGTGCTCCAACATTTTGGAAATGCCATTTTCATCAGGAGTCTTCTGTTTCACATGTACTGTTTTGAACATATACTTGATATGCTCTGCGCTCTGTAACTCCATTTACCGCTGGCCATGAGTGTGCACAGAAGGGGTGAACCCTTGTGCGGCACCAGCATGTGATTATTATATTATTATTCCAGTAAAATGTGCTATATGACTTTTTCTGTCCTGTATCTCACATTTGGGAAGAGCTGAGGACAACCATTTTCTCTGATGGAGGCTTAGACCAGATAACTACCCAGTGTGTCCATCACAAACCTCTGCTCCTAGTGACCTGTGGAATAGCACTTCAAATCCATTTCCAGGCTTGATTAGGGGCAGAATTATTTATTTTGTGTAGAAAGCACTACACAAGCACCATCTAGAGGATATATAAAAAAGGAAAATATGATAACTGTGTAGCTGTCTACAGCAAAACCTGACAGTTATATTATGGGGAAAAAGTTTTCAGGTTCTCCATGACTCTCAAAAACTGCTGCTGAAGTGGCACTAACCCTTAGGGAAACAGCCACCAGAAAAAACAAAACAAAACAAACCACAACTATTCTGATTTCTCTTCCTTCTGGGATTTGCATATTTTTGCCCGGCTCTCCCTGCTTTACTTCACCCTTCACCTCCTCCTCTTTCTTATTGATAGCAAGAGGGTGAGAAGCTGAGAAGAATAGAATAAACCAGGAAAATGCATCATCTTGGTTTCAACGGAGAATCTGCAAAGTCCATGAAATCAAAATTGTTCTGTATCTGTGGAAATCTTAAGAAGAAATAACCACCAATTATCTAACAGTGCTAGACATATTTTTGCTGTAGTGCATTAGAGGGAAACGAAATGGCTTTCCTGCACTGCAGCACTTTGCTAATGAGAATTAAAGCTGCTTAGTTGTATTGTAGACCCTACAGTGTGAAAAGGGATTAGCTTGATTTAGAGAGCTTGCCTTCTCCTGTTCGAGATGTATGGGCTCCTACCCACCCTGTTACTGTGAAAATGGAGCAACTATTAATAGGCAGACTAGTGCAAGCTATGAAAGGTCCTAGGTGTTTGTCTACAAGATTATTCTTTTAGAGGTTGTGATATTTTATCTGAGTATTTTCTACAAGCTGCAGCCTAGTAAGCTCCCTATAGGGAAATGCATCTGAGATTAGCCATGATCCTGTTCATTCTTCTGTAAAAGCCAGAAAATTGTTGGTGCCTGAGGAGGAGGAAGATGATGTGCTAGAGTGGTAATGCCTGCACCCCAGGTGTGAAGCCCCGTGACACATCCAGGCTGGTCCAGGGGTGACGTTTCAGCACCAGCAGGAGCTAGAATGGGTGCATTTCGCAAGATGACCCAGGTCTTGCCGCCACCTCTCACCGTGTTGGCTGGGGCTGCAGCCAGTGTTGCGCTGATGGAGAAAGCTCAGTCCCTCTCCAGATCCCAGCTCCAGAGGGGAAAGCAATTCCCTTCATTGTGAAACATCACTGTTGCTGTAAGCCTCCTCCTCTGGGAAGCCATCTGCATACTGGTGGGGACAGGGCAGCTCCTGGGGATGAGAGCAGGAGCCCAGCAGATGTGTTGCCCCATCTCCCCCTTCCTGAGTGGTTGGGCAGCTGCTCCCCATAGTTCCCCCAATATTTGTGTATAGTGGAGGGCAGATGAGCAAGAGGGAGGAGGGATGCAGTGAGATAGAGCATCACTGAGCCACTCACAGCTGCTGAGTGTGGGCATAGGGAAGAAGCAGCCCATCCTGCCTGGGACTCCAGGCAGTGACTGGCAGCTTGATGCTCCTTATCAGCAACCAGCGTGAGCTGCTGCAGCAACAGTTGAAACCACTCTACTCGCAAAATGTGAGAGATAGTGACTTTTTTGAAGACCTGCAAGTGTGCAGAGAGCTTATGAAAAAGTTGAATTTATTTCTAAAGTTGCCTGGTTTTAGGGGGACACTAGTGGGTAACTGTTCTTGGGGCTGCTGTTTTACCTAGGAGCATTACACTGGTCTCACAGTCAAGTGGACATCACCCCTTTCTTTAAAGAAAATGGGCATATTGTGGGAGTATGTAGAAGATCAAGGGACAGGCTCATGTAGTGCTCTAAATAAATTCCTTCCCTCTAACTCTTGACTCGTATTCACATCTGCTGCTGGGCTGGAACTGGCTGACTTGTCAGTTTACCTGGCCACAGAGGACTTTGTGGGTAGGCTGTTTAGATGGCTGCTGGTACAACCAACTTTCCACATATTAGGAGAAATTCTGTATTACACCAACATGTCCATGTCTACCATCAAACCACCTGGGACAGTATGGCCCCTATATGTTTGGGACCAGCCTAACAAGCCATGGTGGCGAATATACCTGTTCTCTGCATTGCCCAAGGTACCTCTTACACCACCTACCTGAATCCTTGCTGGCTCAATTTCCTTCTGGCTTTGCTCCCTTCCTGCTCTTCCTCTTTGGCTCTGTCTCAATCCCCATCCCACTGCAAAGACTCTAAGAAAACTCTGGTGAGCCTGACTGCACAGCGCAGCCATATAATGTGCTTGTACACACTCGATCTTGTTGATCGTTGTCCAAGCGGAGGCTGTCGGCGCGCTGCCAGCAGACCCTGGAGTGGTCTGTGAATATCGTCTATGGGACACAGGGGAGATTGTTAAGAAAAGCAAAGTGGTTATATGACAAACTTCAACCCAGCTTAAAATTTCCGCACCTACTGGAAAGTGGCTAGAGGAGTTCACAAACCAAAACTGGCTTTGTGGGCCAGGGAAAACCACTGCTTTAAACTAACACTGCTTTCCTTTTACCAGGACTATTGAAAAATCAGAGAAGTCTGATCTGTGGCAGCTGTACAGATTTGAACCACTGTGTGGAGCCAAACAAACACCTTTTGAGCATCTCTAGAGTTCCTGGATCTGTCACGTTAGGATGCAATATGGTTCATCGAGAGTTAAACTCCCAGGTGGTGAGGTGCTGTTGTCTCTTAGTCTCCTGTTTCAGTGGATGGCCTTCTTGCCTGTGGAATAATTCAGCAGTGCTTAATGAATTGAAACAGCCAAGAAAAATCATCCTCCGGTGTCACACTGTGTCCTGCTGGAGACCTTTGCTAATGGCATACCAGTAATTGAGTGCACACAGCATGTACCAGTTCTGTTCAGAGAGCACTTACAGCACAGAACATTACTTGATCCGTTTCCAGTTCTCCATATGTGACTGATTTCCCACGTGCCTGAATATTGAGCTAAAAATACCATTATTCTCTTCACTAAGGGAGCCCCTCTGAAGAACCAATACCTCCAAAGCAGAGGGAGGTTGGTCTGCACCTGGTCGGGTTTGGACAACCTCACAGGCAGCATCAGGACTACCCCTTGCATGGCCATGATCTACGGAGATGTGGCTGGCTGATGTGGCTCATAACAACTTCATATCTAACTTCAAAAAGATTTTTGGGGCCTCCTCTTCTATACTGTGAATTGAATGGGCTGTCCTTACCTTGTTTCCCACATAGTTGTGTATGTAGGACCTGTGTTGAGTATAAGCAGAAGAATCATAGGTGATTTAAGTCCCAAATCACTAAGCAGCATTTCCTGGCACACTGAGGCACCATATAGCAGCAATGAAGAAAAACCTCCGATTTATAATTATAATAAATCTTCTTATTATTATTATTAAATAATAATTATAATAAAACTTCCCACAACACCACAGCAAACAGCACAATGATGTATTTTCTGATTCTTTAGACGTTTTTCAAACAGTAATGTTCATTCTAGTTGGATAGGATGGCTTCAAACAAATGTTTAGTGCATCCAGGGCTTGATTTACGACCCACAAAAGGAGGTGCCTCTCCTCCCGAGGCAGCGGGACAGCCAGCGCAGGCGGTGGGTGCAGCACTGTGTGCTATCGGTCTCTGCACCACCGCCCTGGGAATGCTGCTTGGCGCCCAGCACGTCCTGAGTCAGACCTAAAATATGAAACAAATGGTTTGAATTCTCCCTTGGAGGGATGCAGTACTAGGCGGGTGCCAGCAGCAGCGTTTCAGCCATCCTCGGCAGCAGCACACCGCCAAAACGGAGACACTCCTTTTCCTGCACCGCATGGTGGGGGTGCCGTTTGGGGGAAAAACTCGCTGTGTGCGGTTTGGGCTGCACAAGGGGGTTGTGGATGGATTCATGCAAGCGGTGACAGCAACATGTGCTTTGGTTACCACGAGCAAATTAAGCTGTAAATTATTTCTGTTGCATGCAACATTGAAAATTGTAACGGGATGAGAATACAGGATACATATTCATCTTCAAGCCATGATAGTTTTTTCCCTTGGGCTTTTTTTCTAAGCTTACAGATTTGGACATGGAGGTTTTTGGGCACACGGTTTAGTGGTAGAGTTAGGTTAGGGTTGGAGTCTATGATCTTGCGGGTCTCCTCCAACCAAAATGATTCTGTGATTATGTTCTGTGAATTCTAGTGTTTAGGCAGGAAATATTGATTTTTTTTTTTTTAATTGATGAATACATGTGGCTACATGGGAGCTAGGACTGGCACAGATGCAGAGCCCCATGAGGTGCCCAGCTGCGAGGGAGACGTGCTTCCCTGTGGGTCCACGGGGAACAGAGGTGGGCACTTCAGGGGAGGGGATCTTCATCCGTGACGCGGAGGGGTGCGGGTGACTCGCGGTGCAGAGGGACTCGAGCAAACCGGGGGCTGCCGCCGGGCTGAGCACTGGCGGCACCCGTGACACCGGGCGGGGAGGATGC